>JALPQI010030853.1:0-47508 GCA_025490895.1 Thaumatotibia leucotreta
GAAGACGGACACGACGACGGATCCTCATTTTCCTCAGGCCACCCGAACTGCTCCTTATTCTTCCCGTACACCTTGACGGAGTCCACCATGGAGATGCCGTCGGGGTCCTGCGAGGGTCCGAAGTTGATGACCACCTTCTTGTCGGATTGGAGGGACTCTTCGCGAGTGAGCGGTATGTCGAACCAGCGGTTGCGGAGGACTACGGTTGGGATCGTGCGCCCGAGGACCTGCGAAGGTTGTGAACTGTCTTAGAATAATCACCAAATAGGGATGATGACTGTAGTTAAAATAAATGATTTAACATTACGAGTATGCACAACACAATAAGGTCATGCGAGAAATACAACTATGAGGTAAATTCAACTAATGGACATTTCTTTTAATCTGTTTTTAAGAACTTTTGGAAGATACCTAGAACATTCTTTAATTTATTTCAAAAGCAACACAATATTAGGTAAGTATGATTTTTTTACAAATTAAGAGTAGGTATTTCAATTAGTCGAATCTACCTCATAGTTGCATTTGTCCCGCATGACCTTACACGAAGAAATTATTACTAAGATGTAGATTGCAGTAATTTTTGTACAGAACTTCTATTTAATAAATTGAAGAGAACTTAAAAGTAGGTCCTTGGCAGCACTCGAATGTGACGTCACTTTTATGTATTTCATATAAAATTCCATAGTGGTCATCGTTTTGACAGTTCGAAAAAAGATGCTGAGTTGACTGGCCAGTCATCATGACTATGCCCCGACTTGCTGGTATTGAATCATCAACAATACTCGTCGAGACAATAATTGAGGGGTCCAAATAACATGTCTAGTCAAATCAAATTTCAGAAGGAAAATCAACCTTACTTATAATAGATTATGGTGCAAATTTGCCCTGACTTTTATAAGGACTAAACATGTTCTTTCAATTCTTCAATTTGACTTCGTGACCAACTCAAATTGGTTGAGATTATGAGGCAGAGAAGCTGTGAGAAAAGGAGGGTTAAATTAACTTTATCCTCGTATAAAAATCGATATAAAAATAAATTGTCATTTAATTTTTTTTTACCTACTCGGCAGGCAATAAAGTTTATTTTAGTTGGTTCGAAATTTTTACAAGACAAAACAAATGCAACTTTATAATTTAAACTTGTAGATGTAAATAAGTACTACAAGTAGTAAGTAAACCTTACGAGCTTATGGCCAATAGAAATCTGTGTATAACCTTTAGCGTTCGCTCTAAATGGCAATTCCGTATAAAATATACCTAAGTTTTACATATTTCAATTCACGTAATTTCCATTCAGAAATATTGTAACAAAACATCTGCTACTAAAATGTAATACCTATTGGATATTTTATGTGTGTTGTACAAAACAATATGAAAAATTACCAAAAGTAAATAATATGATCAGACAATATTTATATTTTGTAGGTTTACGATGGTACCGCGTCTAATCGTTTATCGACGTTGCCGTCACGTTCTAACAAGTAGGCGAGTGCGAAAGTGGCACGTAACACGATAAATGGATAAAACGGGACCATGATAAACCACCTGGCCATGACAATCTTACCTCGATATAAGTAGGCGTCCTAGCGACATCTTGACTTCCAAGCAATACTCTGATTCCGCAAATGACCATATTCGGATCAGAGTTGATCACTTCTACGGAGAATCCGGTCATCTTGGTTGACACCACGTACAGTCCTGTTTAAAGTAAAATTAATTATAAGGACGTCATAAATTGTTAGCGTTAAAATATACCATTACAATAGGGATGATGATTGTAGTTAAAATAAATCAATTAACATTATGCACGATATAATACACGAAGAAATTATTACTAAGGTGTAGATTGCAGTATTTATTGTACAGAACTTCTATTTAATAAATTGAAAACTTAAAAGAGTAGGTCATTTGGCAGTACTCAAACGTGACGTCACTTTTGTGTATTTCATATAAAATTCCATAGTGGTGATCGTTTTGACAGTTCGAAAAAAGATGCTGATTTGACTTGCCAGTCATGCCTATTATGCGTGTATGATATTAAGAAAATATATATTTCACCGTTACTCACTACTGTCACTTTGTGGCACCTGACGACTCTTTCTCTCCTTAAAATCTTTTAAAACTGCCGTCAGTTAATTTATAGATCAGTTAATTTCCGTTTGGTATAAAAGAGCATTTAGAGGACCCATAACTTATGACGAATAAAGAAATGGGTAAGAACTTTGGGCACAAGTAGGTTTATTTCAATAATTACCGGTGGTATTGAGCCTGTGCTTGATCTGAGCGGTATTGTAGACCTGCAGGAGATCTCTCCCGCCAAACTCCACGTCGGACATGGCGACGCAATGCTCGAAGAAATCGATCGGGAACTGAGGGGAACCGTTGGCGCTGGCTTTCGATGAAGCCGCCTGAAATAGAAGAACTCGTAAATATTGACAGTCTAAAACGCTAGGACAGTACAAACAGCAACACAGCTAGGTATACACTTCAGAAATTGGAAATATTGTATGAAAGAGAATCACACTTACAATCATATGTCAGTTACATAGGAATGTTGAGCCACTTGGCAAAGGATGCAATTTGGTCGTGTAATATTATGGGTTCGGTATTTTTCGTCAGTAGGCACGATCGCGACATTTCCGATGGTCCCCGATGATATGTCATCTTTGTTGCGTCAAAATTTCAGTATTTGAAAACTAGTTGACATAATAAAGATTCCTTCGTCTATACCAGTAATTGGAGTTCGAGGCCAACGAAACTACGACAGATGCGTTATTGTCAAATCTGTCAAAGTCTCTTATGTCATTGTCAAATAAAGTTTTCAGGTTTCCACAACCTTTTTGTTATTTAATTTATTTATTTAAAATAATTCCTAATAAAAACATTATATACTTACCTCTGTAATGTTTGTAGGTACGCCTTTTTGTTTAATACGGCTGTCACAACTAGGATTTTCTTAAAAACACGTAAATACCTAAAAATTTTCTCTTAACTAACATTGATATGACAAAATTTTCTTGTAAAGAACTTAAAATGATAAGAGCCAACGTTTCAAAGCCGATTTTTTAAAAAAAGTTGAATTACCAGTGAACACAAACGACAGCATGCCATATTTATTAAGACAGTAGGTATGGTTAAATTACTAAGCCCCCTGCCTTATTACGGGTTAAAATTATGGGAAAGAAATTTGGAAATGTAAAATGAAAGCATTTTTTGAATTTTATATTTTCTTTGTCTTCTTCATCACTTATCCTCCTGAGTCCTGGGTAAAAATCGAGTCCTTTATAACACCATCAGTGTTGAGTCCTGAACTTACTGTCGCTTATTTTAAGGTTTATAATGAGTATGTCACATTTTTGTTGAAACAAAGTTGGTTACATATATAAGGTCCCAATTTATTAGATGCAGATATTTTTACAGCTGATAGTACTCGGTCTCTGGAGTATATTAAACCGTGAAACATTATAGCTTTTACGATGTTTTTTTGGAGAAAACGGAAAAACGAATTTCCTACGTAAAAACACCCTGTTTATGTGATTATTAAATGAAAACTCATTGAACAGATTCTAGTACCTCTTTTACATACCACTTAACTGGAACTGGCCACTTCTCGTCGATAATTTAAATACTTTATTGTCAATGTCATGTTATTTTCCTTTGGATTGTGTCGTTTGATGACATGACAGACAGTGTTATTGTGACATGTGATAATACACACATGATGATTTTTTTTAGACGAAATTATAATTAATTTTTTTGTTAGGAAAATGAAATCAAAAAAATTACATGAAAAGATTTCTTAATTTATATTTAAAGTTAATTATTTTAATGTAAAGTATCATGTGTTAAAATATCTGCAACTAATAAATTAGGACCTTATATACTCTAAGAGGTATATTTTAAGAATTTCTTTTACAAATTATTTGGGCGTCATAAAGGCCTCTCGGCTTTTATGTGACTAAGATTATATATATAATACAGTAGAATCCGGTTAGTACGACTTCGCTTACAAAAACCAGCCGTTTTTAGCGACGTAAATATAGGCATACGGCATCTAGGTGCTACACAGGATGAAATCTTTTACATGATACAAAATTATATTTTCTGGATCTACTCATGATTGCGATCAACTTTTACTATGGAACTTATATCGAATTCGGCAGCAAAAATTATAACTACTACAGTTGAGTGCATTAATATGTATACACATTTGAAAGAGATCGGCATGGAATGGAATGAACTATAGCACTGCCAAAGAAATTTGTAGGTCAAAGGAATTTTACGAATACGAAATGTGAACGTAAAGCTCGCTACAATATATTATTCTGCAATTTTCTAAACGTATGCAGAAATTAGGGATTTAATATGTATAGTTAAATTGTTGTACCAAATGTTATTAACACCTGAGGTGATACCAGCGCAATACCAACTTTGTTACTAATAATTGCGGATAATTAAGTTTTTATTAAAATATCTTATATTTACGTAAAAATAAGTAAATAATATTGTTTCTATAAATTATAGAATTAAAATTACCAATAAATAAGATATCTCAACGTCTGTTTTTAGAAAATAGGGATTTACTATTGTGAGAACATTTCTTTGTTGTGGCAATATTTTCGTAGATTCTTTGGCCTCGAACTCCAATTAGTGGTTTACGAAAATTAAGAATTAGCTATCGGCCATTATTAGACGCTAGATGTCGTTGTTCCTAGTGGAAACTGGATAACGACAGTTCGTCATAGATTTGTCTAAAACCGTTTAGTACTTTATTAATGTTTTTACGAGGTCAACAAGAATTTATTCATAAATGTAACAAAAAATAAAAACCATTTAAAAAAAAGTATGTTTTCTTCAAATCGAATAGCATGATTTGTCTAACATTAATAGGCGAGGTATTTTTTCAAGTCAAGATATTTTTACAAATAGCCATGTTATCGGGCAATTTTAATTTATTTTTTCCATTGACAGAGACAAATGCTATTGCTGTCTTTATTATCATTCGTCACATCTCTTAGTTGACGTTAGTTGAATACTTATGTAACCTTTGTGGAAATAGGGTAACTAGATAGACGTTTGACAGTCTACCTATAATCCTTTAATCTGTCAGTAGCCATACAAATGTTTAATAGAGACTTGATAGTTTCTGGCTGAAATTCTAACTTTGAAAAAATATCTGACAGTGACAGCCGTTGAAAGGAAAATGAACGAAAATTTCTACATAGCAGCTTAGCAGTCAAATTACCGGCTCTGAAGTTAGATTACTTCATAAAGTTAGAATCCGCGCTAGCGCTTAATAGAGAAAGGAAGCGTGTGAAAGGGAAGCCACTAGTCATATGGCTTTAACACGAGTGCAAAAGAGATAGAAAACAATCCCAAAAGCGTACCCACTTTCGAAGTGACATATCAGCCGTATCAGCCTGCTCGACGGAGACTGTTATTTAAAAGTGATTTTATATTTAATTCTAGTAAGAAGTCAATTTAGACAAATAATTAAACCGATGTGGTATCGTGTGGTGTAAAGGATTGCCCTGTTACCCACCGAAGAAATGACGGCAAACACTTGTTTCATAGGTAAATCTGATTTGCCGGTTGATTGTTTTCAAACGATATTTTGTCGATTTAGTAACATAAATCGTGTAAGTTATCACTTTCTAGCATTAATTGTTAGCTGTCCTATCAATGTGCGCTAATAATTTATCACAACAGTTAATATTAAAGGATATTTTGTGTAAAAATATAAATGGTCACGCTACGCTAGAGCTTGACTAAACGTTGAACTACCAATATCGATATTCGTTCGATGAACATACCTAATCAGTCTATTACATTACAATGTCGTCATATTCCCAGATTTTAAATACGAATGTGTATTTAACAAACTTGAAGGACCTTACTATGTTTTGTGAGATTTTTTTGATACTATACGATTTTTATTATTTCTGTTAAATTTAAGGGATACGCTAGATGCTAAGTTCATACACGTTTGCAATTTGTTATTCGACACCCTAAATTCACATTTTACTATAAAACTTATAGCAAAAAACGAAGATAATAAATACCATGTTGTCGATAAAACAGTCAAACATCGATAGATAATTGCTCTGTTGTAATAGGCAACCCTATTCCTGACCACACATAGACAAATTTACGCACACACTTGCGTTTCGTTTTTGGTTATGCTTTTAATCGTTGTCAATCATTCTTTGTCATCTTAGTTCTGTGGATTACTTAGATTGACGTCTCCAGGAATAAAGCGGATGTTATATATAACATAACGTAACTATAGTAACGTCACGTCAGCTTCCGGAAAAATCGGGATCAATCATTGGTTAAACGTTTTTGTTATTACGTAACCATGGTAATGTCACCTTCTGAAGAAACCGCGAGCGATCATTGGTTAACCGTAGCAATGCCCGCCCCATTGGTCAACAGAGTTCGGCCGAAGTCGTGATACCAGTCTCATATAAGATTTCGGAACCCGATTTGTATTATTCGACCAATTTGCGAACAATCAACATTCCCGTGTATTATTTAATTTGAAGTTGACATAATATAAATATATTTATCTCTTTCATTTTCTCTCTGCTCTGTCTTTAATGGTCAGTTAGGAGTGTTGCTGTTTGTACGCCTATAGCTACGAACAAATAAAACATGAAAGCCGAACGCCATACTAAATTTCTTCTCAAAAACGGTCCTGAATTTTAATTTAAAAGTAGTTCTGATAGGTTCATCAAAGTTTTGATTGGCAATATTCAATAAACATTTGTCAAAGATGTTGCGCCGAAATATGCGCGGTGTCACGAAAAGCGCTATGTTCTGCCCATCTTGGCACAATTGAACAATTGGTTTAGACGTCCATGTTATATGGTAGCAGGCCTATAGGCTTCACTCCGGTTAATGACAGTGATGTCCATTAATATGTTAATACATTACTTAATGGATACTATTTTGTACATATACATGGACCAATCAACCATCGTTAAGCCTTCATCGCGAACGCCTATAGGTTTGCTGTTCCGCAAAGTGTTAAGCTTCTTACTAATGGAGAAATAATATATAGAAGACGTGTGAGTGAGACGAGGCATGCCAGTGCAACTGGGCGGTCACCGGAGCTGGTTTGCTTACTATCGTTGAGAAACAGGGTGTGTTTATACTGTACGTTAGTACTATTTGTTTTTGTGATAATATTTTTTTTTTTATTTTTTTTTATTATTTTTTCTACTCCCGTACTTTTATTTGTCATTTACAAGGTCGTGAACGCACCCGTAAGCCCCTACCTTATAGATGTCAAGACAAGTCTATATTGTCTATTCCCTATAAACGCATTCGGGCATACACGCAGTGCGTTTTTGGTATTTTAAGACACCTCGTGTATACAAGCCGTAATGAAATACATGGCTGCTAACCTAATTTTAAAAGACATTTCTGATGAATAGTTAACCATAGAGGAGCTTTTTAATTTTGACGTCTCCCGCCCGACCTTGATTATTAATAAAATTGTGTTTGACTAAAATTATTCCTCAAATTTACAATTTTATTTGAAAATAAGTGCCTGGTTGTAGAAAAAGTATTGTATGCAACATTGTTTAACTGAGTCAAAAAATAGTCGTGGTGTCTTTAATAACAATTTTCGGCTTTGCCTGAAATATTTACCCACGCCACTCACATTTTTTGACCTCTTGACAAGGGTTGCATAATAGTACATTATTGCAGAGGCCGGGAAAGCGAATTTCGTGGATGAGTATTTTTTGTCGGACGAAGCGAAGCTGAGGCCGACAATTACATACGAATCCACGAAATTCTATTTCCGTCCGAGGCACATATAGGACTTTTCTCCAAACATGCAAGGAAATAAAACAAAATTTATTACAATCGATTAAGTAATTCTTCTTGCAAATTGAATAACAATTGAAAAGAAAAAATCTCTTATGATTCCCGCCTAAACTTTTTTTTAATGCATGGTCGTTCATAAAAAATAGTAACGATATCTATGGTTTCATTAAACCGTACCTACACGACCTGACACACCGAGGCGTTTGTAACTCATGATAGAACGAGACGGCCATAGATTTGATCGCCGTCTCTCGCTCTATCCAGACCAGGCGTTTGGTCGTGGCTTTAGAATTTGGCTGTATGCATTTTTTTCAAAGTCCAAAAGTAGTTTTTAAGAAGTAAAAAACAATACATTAATGGATTTTAGTACAATTTCGCGGCCGCAAAAACTGTACAATAATGAAAATCTTTTTTTTTAATTTGAGCTGGTACATAAGAAGGTACTTCGCGTTTCGTTTTTGCTACATTAATGCGAACATTTCCGAGCATATTGGAGAAAAATACTATATAATGATGAGCATTATACAGTGATACAATGTTTACCTGCTGTGCTTTGCCCTTGGAGTGCGTCAGAGCTCTCGGCCGTCGTCTAGGCGCGTGCGTCGGCTGTATAGTGGGCGACAGCCAGAACCCAGTGTGTTCGGGACTGGCGGCATACATCCGGAGGCTGCCGTCTTCGCAGAGCAGAATGAGTGTGCTCTTCTGTTCGCTGCCGCCGCCGCACCAGTGGCGGACCGCTACCATGTCTGTGATCTTCGCTTTGGCGGGGACAACCTGAGAGCAAATTAATAGTTAAAACTTTTAGATTGAATCTAGAATCAATTTAAATAGGGGAAAGTTGTAACCCTGTCCCTTCCCCATTCAACTCAAGGAACTGATTTAGCCCTACAATAGGAGGAACGCATGACAAAGTAGTTTAGCAGATAAATTAGTTACTAGAGCCCTTAATTTTGCACAATCTCGGTTTAGGCTGGCAGCGCGAGAATAAACGAGTAGTAGTGTCTTAACGAGTCAACCCAATGTTAGTGTAGATCTTTCCCGAAGTGGTCCCTAGAGGGTTACCTTGATCTCCTGCACGAAGATGTTGTTCGGCGTCAGCATGACCACAACAGGGTTGTTAGAAGCCTGCAGAACAGCCGTCACCAACCCCGGGTGTTAGAGCACTTCAGCCCACTGGCAGAGCGGTTCCACTACTTTATGTCTTCGAAGCCGCTTTAGATCTTTCCCGAAGTGGTCCCTAGAGGGTTACCTTGATCTCCTGCACGAAGATGTTGTTCGGCGTCAGCATGACCACAACAGGGTTGTTGGATGCCTGCAGAACAGCCGTCACCAACCCCGGGTGTTCGAGCACTTCAGCTCACTGGCAGAACGGTTCCACTACTTTATGTCTTCGAAGCCGCTTTAGATCTTTCCCGAAGTGGTCCCTAGTGGGTTACCTTGATCTCCTGCACGAAGATGTTGTTCGGCGTCAGCATGACCACAACAGGGTTTTTGGATGCCTGCAGAACAGCCGTCACCAATCCCGGGTGTCCCGGCACTTCAGCCCACTGACAGAGCGGTCCCACTACCTGCTTCCGTCGCTTTAGATCTTTCCCTAAGTGGTCCCTGGTGGGTTACCTTGATCTCCTGCACGAAGATGTTGTTCGGCGTCAGCATGACCACAACAGGGTTGTTAGAAGCCTGCAGAACAGCCGTCACCAAGCCCGGGTGTCCCGGCACTTCAGCCCACTGGCAGAGCGGTTCCACTACCTACTTCTGTCGCTATAGATCTTTCCCTAAGTGGTCCCTGGTGGGTTACCTTGATCTCCTGCACGAAGATGTTGTTCGGCGTCAGCATGACCACAACAGGGTTGTTGGAAGCCTGCAGAACAGCCGTCACCAACCCCGGGTGTTAGAGCACTTCAGCCCACTGGCAGAGCGGTTCCACTACTTTATGTCTTCGAAGCCGCTTTAGATCTTTCCCGAAGTGGTCCCTAGTGGGTTACCTTGATCTCCTGCACGAAGATGTTGTTCGGCGTCAACATGACCACAACAGGGTTGTTAGAAGCCTGCAGAACAGCCGTCACCAAGCCCGGGTGTCCCGGCACTTCGGCCCACTGGCAAAGCGGTTGGACTCCTCCGCCCTGCTTATCTCCCCGGAGTCGCGCCCCTAGGCCTTTCCCGAAGTATTGCTCTTTGGGTGGCGTGGCGCGGGATTGCGGGATTAGCGCTGTGCCTGTGGGTTTAAGACATGGCTTAAGGTCATCACTTCAAGTGCAAGCATTGCGAAAGATTTTAACTATGCATTCTATACATCAAAATAAACAAAAATATAAAGTAAAATTGTAAAAAAAAAATTTCTTTTATTTAGACTTTTTGATTACTTGATTGATAAATTAATTTTTTTAATGTTTTTTTTTAGGGACAGGTTTTTTCGTCAAGTCTATTCTTCTTTTTTGATTGTCAGGCAAAAGGTGTGGTAATATTAGAACACATTGTGATAGTATTGTAATCAAAAACAAGTTTTATAGAGAGTTACGTCGAAAAACTTATTTCGAAAAAAGGTTAATTATCTCTGGAACCAAGCCGAATCCACGAAATTTTATATAACATTAAATACTCTAAATATGCTCAGGGATTCAGCATTCAAATCTTTCGGAATGCTCACGAGCACCGTATTTAATTATTTAGCAGACATTAATTTTATAGCAATTTCGGTCACCAAATTAAAGTTGATAGTAAAATAGCAGAACTATCGTCTCCTGTGTGAACAGGGGAATTTTTTTACACACATCATTATTTTCATTGTCACTTCAAACAATAGAACGGAACAGTAAGCGTACCGAGTACTTCGAACCCCTTCGTATGCGTCAGTGGAGTTAACGAGACATTTACTCAAAATTTTCGATTTTATACTTAGCATTTGGCTATCAGATATACAGGATGGAAAGGGACGACGATATCTCCCGCTATCGACCGAATCTACCAACCATTACGATTAACTTTCAGTACAATAATCGAAATATCTTTAAAAAAATGTAACCACTCATACAAAGTGAGTAATTAGTTAGAGTTCATCATAATCACAGCCATAAAACGTCCATTGCTGAACATAGGCCTCCCCTCTGGACCTCCACAAGTCCCGGTTAGATGCGACCTGCATCCAGCGGGTCCCGCTAGAATCAATAGGGGGTGGAGTTTCTCTGCGTGATCGAATCAGAAATGAGGAGATCCGTAGGCGAACTAAAGTTACTGACATAGCCCTCCGGATTAGCAGCTGAAGTAGCAATGAGCAGGCCACATTGCACGCAGAGCAGATGGTCGATGGGGTCGAAAAGTGCTCGAGTGGAGACCACGGCTAGGCAAACGCAGCGTAGGAGTCGTAGGACGTCCCCACCCAAAAGATGGACAGACGACCTTATGAAGGTTAGAGTTCAATAGTATGAAACAGTCAATTTTCCACGGATGCTTTCAATGATGTGCCCATACTGTTCATCATAATGGTTGGTAGACTCGGTCGATAGCGGGAAAGATCGTCGTTCATTTTCAGCCTGTATAAACCAACTTTGGCAGTAATAATAGGAACAAATCGCTAAATGGATCTCTTTTTGAGTCTATAACACTGCCCTGCTAAGCAAATAGCGATATCCAAAAATAAAATGTAATGCAAACATGCACCTTAAATTCTATAGCTGATGATTCCATTTCCAAATGCCACTATTTTCGAGATATCGCTCTTTCGCTTAGCAGGGCAGAACATTAGGATAAAGCGGGCCACATACGATTAGTTTTAACTGCTCAGTTTTAACTGTTCAGTTAAAAATAATGTAATGAAATTTTGATTAGATCATCAGTTCAACTGCACCTGCGACCATACATAACATGGACGTCTAACGCCAGCTCGAAAGTGCCCCCAAGAACGATTGTTCAATTGTGCCAAGATGGGCAGGAAATAGAGGTTTTCTTAGCACCGCGCATATTTCGGCGCCACAGCTTTAACAAATGTTTCTAGAATACAGCCAATCAAAACTTTAATGGACCAATGACAACTATGTTTAACCCTTAATAGGGCAATGGTAATATATTTACCACCTCATTTTGAAACTTATTCTGTCATTTAATTAGTGTCAAAGCCAATGAAATTTAGGTGTGACTGATGCCTTATTAAGGGTTAAATGGCGCTTTAAGTTTTTATAGGTTGATATTGACATTAATTAATACACATTACTGCGATCGCCAATCCGCTTGCCCAGCGTGGCGATTATGGGCATTTACCTCCTAATGCGTCTATACGCATAGTTAATAGGAGAGGCCTACGTCCAGCAGTGGACTATCATAGGCTGATGATGATGATGATGATGATGATTGACATTCTTTACCGTAATGCATTAAAGTGGGGTGACACTAGTCAACTAAAATTCAGGACCGTTTAACAAAGAGTCGCTATGTTTCTCTCTGTTTCCTCAAGTAAAACCCTAAACTATACCTTTCACGCTATCTTCGACCGTGTTGAGCGGAGCCAGGTAGCTCCTGCCGTGCGCGTACGAGAAGAACAGCATCTTGAGCGTGTGAGAGTAATAGACTGAGACGCCGCCGCCGCCGACCATGCCCGCGACATCCTGTGAGAGGTCCATTCATTTAAGGCTTCAAAGTCAAAGTATTCTTTATTCAAGTAAGCTTATTAATAAGCATTTTCGAATCGTCTGAAATTATCAAAAGAGAAAAAATAAATCTACTACGGGTTCTAACCCTACACCGTCCCTGAGAAGAACCAGTAAGAAACTCAGTTGGACTTATTTTTTCAAAACAGTATAATCTACATCTTATTAAAATAACATGCATTAAAGAATTTATTACATAAAAAAAATATTTTATAGACATTTTTATAAAAAAAAAGAGAAATAAATAAAGGATCATAAATTATGATTCATAATTCATAATAATAAACAAAAAATAATTATTATTGTACAAGTTCACAATATTATTAAGAATCTATTAGTCCGTGGGCTAGTCGGCCTGAAATTAGAAAACGGTATAATTTGGGGGTACCAAGTGTCATTTTTACAGTAGTTAGACATATTCATAAGAATGTTAAAAAAGTATGATAGACATCTCAAAGTGGTAGCTAATAGGCAAGGCATATGGGCTATTTCAAGATTTCCGTTGTATGACAGGTATGGTTAAAATTAGGAGGTACTAATTTTCCTTTTCACGGCTGTTAGGTGAGCTTATAAAAACGTCAAAAATGCAAGATTGCCATTTATAAGTGCTACCTAACTAAAATGGGGGCCAATCAAAGATGGTGGATCTCAAGTTTTACAAAATCAAGTATATCTCGAGAACTATTAAATATATCTAATTACTCTCTTGAACAAAATTAAAGGCATATCTGTAAGCTTCATATTTTGCATAAACACCATATTGCTAAAACCAACCAATAATTAATTATGACCAAATTTATGAAAATTTCGTGATTTTGATTTTTTTTTGTGTCGTGTTTTTACATAGTAGTCATTACGCTAGAAAAATTAAATATTTTTTGAAGATAGTGTATTTAATAAGCTTTAATTTGATGTATATAACTTGTTGGCGGTATTAAAAAAAAAGACCCATAAAAAATATTTAAATGAATTGTAGTCATAATCCATTAGTGATTTAAGAGGCGATGGAAGTGCCACTCGTAAATAATAATGCTTATTTCAAATAACCAAGATTGAAAAATATAAAAAAAACTGAACTGTGAGTCGGACTTCGCCTCTTAAATCACTAAGTATACGGTGGATTATGACTACAATTCATTTAAATATTTTTTATGTGTCTTTTTTTTAATATCGCCAACAAGTTATATATATCAAATTAAAGCTTATTAAATACACTATCGTTTAAAAAATATTTAATTTTTCTAGCGTCATGACTACTATGTAAAAACACGACACAAAAAAAATCAAAATCACGAAATTGTCATAAATTTGGTCATAATTAATTATTGGTTGGTTTTAGCAAGATGGTGTATACGCAAAATATGAAGCTTACAGATATGCCTTTAATTTTGTTCAAGAGAGTAATTAGATATATTTAATAGTTCTCGAGATATACTTGATTTTGTAAAACTTGAGATCCACCATCTTTGATTGGCCCCCATTTTTGTTAGGTAGCACTTATAAATGTCAATCTTGCATTTTTGACGTTTTTATAAGCTTACCTAACAGCCGTGAAAAGGAAAATTTGTACCTCCTAATTTTAACCATACCTGTCATACAACGGAAATCTTGAAATAGCCCGTATGCCTATTAGCTACCACTTTGAGATGTCTATCATACTTTTTTAACATCCTTATGAATATGTCTAACTACTGTAAAAAGGACACTTGGTACCCCCAAATTATACCGTTTTCTAATTTCAGACCGACTAGCCCACGGACTATATCTATAGGTACTACTAGAGATGTAAAGGTCCTCTAGTTGTCAGAATAAATCTAAATACAACATTGCTAGTTGGTGGACGCAGACCGGTTGGTAGTCTAAGATACCGCTGGAAAGACAAGGTGAGGCTGAAGGCAGTGAAGTAAGAGATCGCACAGAACCGGGCGCATTGGCGCCAACTCGTATCGGAGGCCAAGATCCACTTTGTGTCGCTGAGCCAGCGGAGTAAGTAAGTAATTTGGTGCAGTCAGCAGCAGATATTGCTTAGCAGCGGGTGTTCAAAGTGATCTTAACACTCTTATAGTCTTAGCATTAAGGTCGTGCCAAGTTCATTTAACCCATTAACCGCCGGTGTCGTATATATCCTACCTGTGACTTCAATGCTGCTAGCGCCACAGTCGCATATTTACAACACAAGTATTGACAGGGATTTTAGGTGTAATATGTAGTCCTTAATGGCTATGCAACAATGATAACGAAGATCCAAAGGTCAACTTACAAATATGAGACCATTATTTCTTTCTTCCTATTGCCTTTTACGAAAAAAACACAAATTTATTATAGAGAAGAACTCGTATGGCTAAATACTGTTTTACCTCAGACGTGTCCTGCCGCAGTCGTATATATCCAACAATAGTGATGCGACCAATTTTATCTTGCTTTATTTAGAAGTTATGCATATGGTTTACACGAATTAAGAATAATACGTAATAATAATGTAAGTAATTGTATTTGTCTTTAATCTGAATAATAATCATCACACTTATGTTTTTTATTATTATTTAGAATGGAATTATATATAATTTATTTGACGTTCGACTTTATACGATGATTAGTATCTACAACACTAGTACTTTCAATGCTATCTAAAGTGTCCAGCGCCAGAGTCGCATTTATCCAACTGCTTATGACGTCATAAGCGTGCACAATTCGATAATAGTGAGGGTACTTACTTATGATTAATAACAAATTTATTAGTGGGTAGGTACTTATATTATCGGATTCACTTCATTACATACTCACAGTAGAGGCTAACAGTAACTAGCAAAATGACAACCGTTGAAGAATTAATAAGAATTTTGGAAGGCTGTGAGGAACAAACTGAAGAATTTGAGACAGATGATGAATTAGAATTAGATGAAAAGGTAATGAGTGCTGTCTTCTTCAAAATTATCATAACAGCGTTAATCAAAACATTCCTTTTTTTATTTAAAGTAATATTTAATTGAAATCGTAGTATACTTTTGGTTTAAAATATCTATGACAATTTATAATGGAGTACAAACAGACATTACAAACTATAACTTACTGTTATCATTTACTAAAATTAATATTGGTAATAATATCGATTACCGGAAACGACGCGGTTTGCAAGCACTATCCACTTTAACATTTTCCTATTTCTCTACCGCCGGAGTCGTATATTTCCAACAATAGGGATTCCAAAAACAAAATTTTGTTAAAATATTGTTTCGCTTTAAATCTAGGTTACAGTAGTATTCATTTACTAAATTGGATGCCGTTTGATGTTGTTTATTTTAATTTTATTAACATATGACGTTTATTTACATTTTATAAATAATGCACAATTTTGTTATCTTTTAAAGTATACCACATGATAAAATATCGTAGCAGCAATTACATCACTACGGTTTCGGTACGAAAACGGCGTGTGGCGCTAGAGGCACATAATTTTAACGGAGCAACCGGCGGTTAATAGGTTAAAACACCATACCCGCTCAGCAATATCTGCTGTATACTGTATCAATTCATTGCAAAAACTCCTCCATTATTATTTTCCTCATTTTTATTTTAGTGACATGTTGTTGTCCAACAATCTGGGTCGATAAAAAAGGCGGCCAATTCTTAACTTTCTATGGGCAGCCAACTCTTCGCGCCTATGTTTTTTTTTCCTCCTTTTTCTACTGAGATTATTGGACACAGAATAAGTGTTTTATTATTTTTAAATTTTCAGGAAAAATGTATGGTTATATTAATCAAAAAAGTTTTATAACGAGTTAAGATATATTTCGAAAAAAGTTCTGAAACCAAGCCGAATGCAGGAAATTATGTAGAACATTAGAAACTCTAAATATGTTCAGCAAGCCTAGCCAAGATGCCATTCTGTAATCGTATACGATAAGCGATAAGTCACGTGACCATAATGATGTATAAAAATGGTCACGTGACTTCTGGTTTGAATTTGTCATTCATTAGTTACTTATCGTTAATCGTTTACGACTGCAGAATGGCGTCTTGGCTAGGCCTGCAGGAGCATACCTTTAAATTCTCTCGTAATGCTAGCGATCGCCATGTACAAGTCAAGTGCAAAAATAAGTATCGAAATAATCCGCTTATAAATATGTTACGACGTTCTTATTACACAGAATTAGAGTGCACTGGGGCATATTTTTGAACATTTTTGTGTACATCTTATTTTGTCTTTGACTGCAATAGCAAGGGAATGGGATAATCATCGCTTCGCTTACCTGAATCTTAGGATGCAGCACTTCGAGCGTGTTGGTGATGTAGAAGGTCCCGAGCGACGCGCGGGATTCCTCGCTGGTCGGCTGCCAGTACATGTGGCCCGCCGAGCTCATGCATATCATGTGCATGACGCCCTCTTGATTCACAAACGTCACGTCTCGGACCTGGCGACGAAAATGTCGGAAAAAAAATTATTTTTCGAATGAAGCTTTCGTTTTTTTTTCGGGTTTTGAAAGAAATAATCATTGTTACTATCACTGTCACTCCTTCCACCTATTTTAATTGACGTTTTCTCGATGAGATCGCGGTCCTGTTTTGTAAGTGAAAATTAGACCGAGAACATAGGCTTAGTGGAAAATCGACACTTTCTTTGATTTTTTTATCATTCTGCTCAAGTCATGAGACTCGACGGTTTATAGCATAGCTCTGCCACTAGTGTTGGCACATTTAGTATGTCAGTTCTAGCAAACTGTGTCATTTTAGTCCGAAGGGTGACGTGAAAAAATAACAACAAACAAAACGTGAAAGGCGAGGCGAAGACAGGTATCTTAAGCAAAGATACTTAGTTAGTAGACTTGACAGTATACTAACTTTCCTCTTAATCATAAAAGTCTCTTAAATGAACCCTTAGGTGCATACTGTATCAAAAACGATACGACCGAAATGACACATGTCGAAATAAGTAATCAATTGCGACTGTCACACTGAGCAACAGAGTTCTAATTGGCATCGATTATTTACATAAGTCATTTCAGAAATAAAATGTGTGATACCATATGTCTATAAAACCGTAAGGGACAAACAACACTTACCGGCTTGTTAAGTTAGAAGACGTTTATGAATAAGAGGGTTATTCTATAAGGTTGTATGTCTTACCTTTCCGCTAGGTACAAGGAAGTGGTGTATAGGGTTAGTGAGGTCCTTGCTAAGGTCGAATATCTTGACGAAGTCTGACGTCACGAGCGCCAGCTGGGTCTGCGAGCCGGGCAGCCAGAGCGCCTTTATTATGTAGTTGTTGGCCTCCAAGCCAGTGTTGATGACGAGGTGGTCTGCTACTGTGCCTGGTGGTAGAACGTTGGATTAACAACCGCGATCAGAAGTTTTGAAAGTAGAGTTGATACCTCATTTACCAAGAAAAGAGTTGTTTATAGTTGTCACATCGTCATCATCACATCATCAGCCTATGTTAGTCCACTGCTGGACGTAGGCCTCTCCTATTATCTATGTGTATAGACGCGTTAGGAGGTAAATGCCCATAATCGCCACGCTGTGCAAGCGAATTGGCGATCGCAGTAATGTGTCCACCATGATAACGCTGCTGCCCGTCATCAATCTTGTAGAATGGTCAGTGACACTTTAATCCCTTAATCGACTCTTACGAAACCCGCAGGAGGAGTTGGTTTATAGATGTAGTGAGTGATTAAGTAATCTATAGTCTGTAAGTCTCTGGACTCTTTCTAAACTATAAATATATGACTATAAAAATGTCCTAGATTAACTTACATACTGCTGTGTTAACAGTACTTTCAAATTTACTTTTGATCGCAGTTTGATAATATACCAATCATCAGTAGAATAAATAAAAAAAGTACACAATTTTTGCTGACTTTCCTTAGCATTTGACGTCTTTGACATATCGTGAAACATGTTAGCAGATATTGTTTACGTTAATACTAATAATTATCAAAAATTTTAACTAAAGACGTACGTGAACTCAAGGTTTAAGATTATAAATTCGTAATAAAACCAAAATCGTGTTCTAAAAGTGCGTGATTATGGAATAATGCAAGTTTTTTAACATATACAACATAAAGTGTATACCGCAATGCCGCAAACCGTGAACGCTCAGCGTGAGCACCGTGAGCGGTATGGGCGCGGATGTATCCTGGTCAGTGTTAGCTTGTGTTAGTCTACCTGTTCGAGCACCGCTGATATACTAACCTCCGCTGTTGAAGGTGAGCACGTGGCACTCCTTAATGCCGCAGACGGCTAATAAGTCCTCGTTCCACGGATTGCCGCTCAGCGTGAGCACAGTGAACGGAATAGGCGCGGATATATCCTGGTCAGTATTAGCTTGTGTTAGTCTGCCTGTCGAGCAGCGCTGATGCTGATATACTAACCTCCGCTGTTGAAGGTGAGCACGTGGCACTCCTTAATGCCGCAGACGGCTAACAAGTCCTCGTTCCACGGATTGCCGCTCAGCGTGAGCACAGTGAACGGAATAGGCGCGGATATATCCTGGTCAGTATTAGCTTGTGTTAGTCTGCCTGTCGAGCAGCGCTGATGCTGATATACTAACCTCCGCTGTTGAAGGTGAGCACGTGGCACTCCTTAATGCTGCAGACGGCTAACAAGTCCTCGTTCCATGGGTTGCCGCTCAGCGTGAGCACCATGAACGGTATGGGATGATGTATCCTGGTCAGGGTCAGCTTGTATAAGTCTGCCTGTTCGAGCAGCGATCATATACTAACCTCCGCTGTTGAAGTTATGCACGTGGCACTCCTTAATGCCGCAGACGGCTGACAAGTCCTCGTTCCACGGAACGCTCAGCGTGAGCACCGTGACGGTGTATCCTGGTCAGGGTCATCTTGTATAAGTCTGCCTGTTCGAGCAGCGCTCATATACTAACCTCCGCTGTTGAAGTTATGCACGTGGCACTCCTTAATGCCGCAGACGGCTGACAAGTCCTCGTTCCACGGAACGCTCAGCGTGAGCACCGTGAACGGTGTATCCTGGTCAGGGTCATCTTGTATAAGTCTGCCTGTTCGAGCAGCGCTCATATACTAACCTCCGCTGTTGAAGTTATGCACGTGGCACTCCTTAATGCCGCAGACGGCTGACAAGTCCTCGTTCCACGGAACGCTCAGCGTGAGCACCGTGAACGGTGTATCCTGGTCAGGGTCAGCTTGTATAAGTCTGCCTGTTCGAGCAGCGCTGATATACTAACCTCCGCTGTTGAAGGTGAGCACGTGGCACTCCTTAATGCCGCAGACTGCTGACAAGTCCTCGTTCCACGGATTGCCGCTCAGCGTGAGCACAGTGAACGGAATAGGCGCGGATATATCCTGGTCAGTATTAGCTTGTGTTAGTCTGCCTGTCGAGCAGCGCTGATGCTGATATACTAACCTCCGCTGTTGAAGGTGAGCACGTGGCACTCCTTAATGCCGCAGACTGCTAACACGTCCTCGTTCTACGGAACGCTCAGCACGAGCACCATGAACGGTATGGGAGGATGTATCCTGGTCAGTGTTAGCTTGTATTAGTCTGCCTGTTCAAGCAGCGCTGATATACTAACCTCCGCTGTTGAAGGTGAGCACGTGGCACTCCTTAATGCCGCAGACGGCTAACAAGTCCTCGTTCCACGGATTGCCGCTTAATGTGAGCACAGTGAACGGAATGGGCGCGGATGACAGCCGGGTCAGGGTTAGCTTGTGTTTGGAGGAGTCCGCCTGCTTGAGGAGCGCTGATAGTTGGAGTACTGTGATTTTTCCTGAGGAAGAAAGGTGAGGTCAGTCAAAGGTGTACAGTTACTTTAATTCCAGGCTAACATTAATATCTAGCATAGTGATGGGTCGTTCTTGGTAACTTACCCAGCACAGTATGGGAAATATTTCCAAATGGAATCTTTCCCCATAGTAAGATTGTGAAATTACCAGGAACGACTCATCAGTAATCTAGGCCCCTCATTCATAAACGTTTCCTAACTTAGCAAGCCGCTAAATTCGTTTGTCCCTTTCGGGCTTATAGACATATTGATAAGACCGAAAGGGACAACCAATATTTAGCTGCTAGCTAAGTTTGAAAGCATTTCTGAATATAAGGGGGTAGATCTCTATAGAAGACTATATGTGAGTGAGTTTAGTAAAACGTCCCACTTTGTCGTTTGCCTTAAGGTGGATTCGACCCTATCCCTGCCGCTTATCTGCTAAAAGATGGCGCTACAATTGCACAAACACCATATTTTCGTCATTTTCTGCTAAACCGAAGATCAGAGTTAACATGTTTTGAGATACGCGCAAGGAGCAAAAAATCTAATGTACAAATTGATAGCAACCTGCACAAAATACTGTTCTTCTAAATCGCAATAATGCAAAAACTAGAAAATTATGTAATTTTACCCTGTAACGCACACTACTACACCTCCCGTCAGTACCCAATGTCAGTTGTACAATCATTACTCATCAATAAACTAGATGGCGCCAGTTAAAAGAACAGCTTTTCTAAATGGTCTAAGTTCTAACTAGAGGGCGCCAATTAGGAAATGACTTTATATTGTATTGTATATTTGTGAAGCAAAACCAACTGTTGGTTTGGTATTAAAATCCCTACTTTTAACTGTACAGATATAACAACAGCTGTAGTAAAGAAGTTATTCCCGTACTCTTCGGGTAATACCTATCCGTCGCCGTTATGTACAACTCTTTAGAGTATTATATTTTTTGGTACAGCTACTTACTGGTAAATAAAAAAGTTATCAAAGAAAGTTACTTATGTCCCAAAACACTAGTATTTACCGCAGCGGGTCTCTATTCGCTAGGAACAATGTGGCAATATAATTACGAGTATAGATTGACCTAAGAAATTCATAGTATTATACTTGATCAACGGCACTAGCACATATCGTGCATGACAGGAACCTTGTCGCGGCTACCCGTCCCTTTTTGATTACATTGATTCAAAAGAGATGAGAAGTTGCGAGCAGGTCACAAATTGCTGCCAATATTGTTGTACAAGATGTGCTAGGGCCTCAAGTATAATAAGTAATAAAATGTGTAGGTATTTTGGGTAGTTCTATGGAGTTAGAAGATTGAAGAAATATATTCATTAGACACGTAGTAGTAGACCAAATTGAATGATCTGATGGACATTTGCCGACTTGCTTTATTACCAACTACGATACTGATGATGTACTAGTGGTTTATCGGACATTTAGATTTTAGACCTTGTTGGAGTAACATTTATATTACTAAATGTTAGCCTACATACCTACTATGTTAGTCTCCAACTAACATTTTACATTACATAATATGTAAGGATAGTGTTATCCTGTCTAAGTTTACCTACATTTTCGCCTACCATCCCATAAGATGCTAATTAGATTGTCCGATATCAATTAAAAGTAGGTTAGGTACGAGTACTTACTTAAATACAAACGCAACGAAGATTTTCCAGACACAGGCGAACAGCTGGACGCTCAATTTTCGGATGCTTTATACCATATAAACAAGGTACTGTATTTCCGTTGTCAGAGAGGTTTCAGGAGTATTAGGATGCAGTGTAGTTAGACCCCCTAGAATTTAGTTCATGTTTCAGAAGTACCTACTACCTAGGCATGTTACAGTAGCTAATACCTACTATTTTACGCGGTTTCAACATTTTTTTCATTGCTTGTGCATATTGCAGTGGGAGTAATAGAAAAGTGAAATTCCTTAGGGAATACCAATATTTCGTCTCATAACATATTCTTTGTCTGCAAGTATTATAAAAAACATTGTATGCATCACAATCGGTAAGAGGCATACCTACTAACTCGAGTCATCAAAAGCCCTCCGCCTACGGCGTCGGGCTTCTAACACTCTCCTTAGTGATACTGTACTTACCTCCCTAGATGCACAATCTACTATTATCGACCGCTCTGAAACATTTAAAAACCTTCTAGAGGGACTCTGTATTCCTACCTCACGGGAATGTAGGTATTTGTTTCTTGGCCACCTATTTAGTATAGCCGACGGCAATGGTCAAATGGTTGATAGTGGCTGTTTTCCTAGCTGTAGATGTTTGTCTGATAGCATTGCAACAGAATGTTGTATTATTATAAATTGTTGAAGGTAGTTAGGTAGGTACTTCTTGAACCTAGTATCTACAAAACGTACTAGAGAGGGAAAGGATACTTTCAGGCACTGTGTGCTTACCATAAGCTGCCGCTGCGTTTTTAACGCGGACTTACTTTCCATCCCGCCCGTAATCGCGTCTTGGGGCGAGCCACCCGTATAGAAAGCACCTATGTAAGTCCGCGTTAATAACGCAGGGGCAGCTCATGGTACGGCTACTGGTTCCATAGGAGGCGAGTAAGGGATGATTTGTCGACTTTTTTCTCGCTCACTAAACAAAGAGTAGATATAGATCCTATGTCAGTAAAATTAACAAATATACCTATACATATATGTAGATGATCGTTGGCTGTTCACACTGCCGCTTCCTCAGTGAGGGTTTTTAATATTTTTTTCTGACACTGGGGCGGTGATATGGCGTAAGGACCAACAAACTGTCAAAATAAATACGTGAATTGAATTTTCTATATATTTTGTGGTTTATTTATTCTTAAAACCATTACATAAGGAATAATGTTTTCTAAAATAAATAAACGTTTCCGAGTCAATTCCCATGAAATGCCTTTAGTACTTACCGTTTGGTATTCGGATTTGATAGCTGGCTGCCAAATGGGAAATATAGTTTCCCGTCTGGTAGGATGAAATGGGACTAACTTTCCCATCTCGTATCTGGATTTGGTACAAACCTGGTTACAAACCGGTAATGATAAGTCCCGATTTAAAGCCAGTTACCTATTGGGATTTTAATCCCATTTCGAAGCTGGTTTGGTAGCCAATCTACTAAAGGATGAAATGAACAAAGTTCTAGTAATTTTGTTTAGTGTCAGTCATTTTGAGTTCCTGTTTTAGGGCCCAATCTTCAGTTCGGCGACCGTTTTCTAGTCGTCATACATTTATGAAATTAATAAACTCCAAATGTAACGATCCAAATGTAATTATAACGATAATGGCGAGACATTTCGAAATTATACTTCAAATAGTCTGGTCCCGCCATTATAACGTTATAATGGCGGAACCAGGTCCTGAATTCTGTCCATATTCTGTCGATTCATATTGCATCATTTAGTACTTACTGAATTTGTACTATTTGGTACCTGTTGTAAAAAAAATTGTACTTCTTTCATTCCAAAATTATATTTGAAATAGTCTGGTTCCGCCAGATCATTTGAAGCAGACTATTTGAAATATAATTTTAAAATGGAAGAGGTACTAATTTTTTTACAAGAGGTATCAATACCAAATAGTACTAATTCAGTACTAAATAATGCAATATGAATCGACAGAATATGGACAGAATTCAGGACCTGGTCCCACCATTATAACGTTATAATGGCGGGACCAGACTGTTTGAAGTATAATTTTGAAATGAAAGAGGTATTATTTTTTTACAACAGGTACCAAAAAGTACAAATTCAGTACTAAATAAATATTGCAATATGAATCGATCGAATTCAGGATTTGGTTCCGCCATTATAACGTTATAATGGCGGGACCAGACTGATTGAATATAACTTTGAAATAGAAGAGGTACAATTTTTTTTACAACAGGTACTAAATAGTACAAATTCAGTACTAAATAATGCAATATGAATCGATCGAATTCAGGATCCGGTCCCGCCATTATAACGGTTACCTCCAAATACAATTAGAATTTCGATATTTCATGTTCAGTGCCTATGAATCTGACAGCTGTTTGGACCACACGCCTATATAGCGTTGCCTGCAAAAGATCGAAAACCCTAACTTACTGGCCAACGATACAGTAAATATAATAAACAGTAGCCGTACCATGACTTTACAAGTATCGGTAACATTAGGTTTTATTAAATACGTTGAGCAGGCCATCGCGCTCGCTCCTATTTGTAAGCGCGAGCACGATAGAATGCACGTATCGAGTAAAACCTTACGTAATTACGTATCCTTTACTTTCCAGCTCATGGCACGGCTACAGTACCTACCTACTCTTCTGTACTCTTCTGCTGAGAACTAATATTCGCTAAATTTAAATATTGGTGGCCTAAATATATGCATAGCTAAAACACAGGTTTCAATCTGTTGAGTATCGAAAGTTCATCGCCTCGTCTGTTCTTGTATCAACGTCTGTGCTATGTACAAATTGTTTTATATCCATGTAGGAATACTTCAGTAAATAGATGACGAATAGTACCTAATACCAAAGTTTGGGGCTACTATTAACGATGTAATCGAGATAATGGGTTGCCGAATGGTTGACACATACATATTATAGTTTTTATATACATAATATATTCTTGCTCTATATTCTATACTCTGTTTGGTTAGATATTTAAAAAAAGGTAAACAATCTTGCAGTATCTTTTTATTGAAACTACAAGTAGAAAATAAGTTTTACCAAATATACGTAATATAACAAAGGAATACAGTGATTTACATTGTTTTGATTCATTAAGTACCTAGTTTGGATTTTTAAATGCATTTTTCAATAAAAAGATAGTGCAAGATTTTTTACCTTTTTAAAATACCTAACCAAACAGAGTACAAGTGAGACAATTTTTACATATTGTTTACAAGTGTGATGTTTGCGCCGGTTACCAATTACAATTATGGTCTCGTTTATACACTTTTCGACCCAGCGAATATTCGATCCGGTAGCAGTCGAGCCAACGTATATTTGTGACCGAGATTATGGGATGACAATCTCGGTCACAAATATACGTCGATTGTCCAATCGAAACATTAATTTTGATTTTAGGATACATTATTTCTACGATTTTCGACACAGCGAATATTCGATCCATAAAAGCCACTCAACACTCAATAGCTTTTGGTAACTGTGGTTACCAGCTGTCACTCTTATTTTACATAGGAATAAAAGTAGCAGTTGAGCCAACGGACTTTAAGATACTCCTATAGTGCGTACGTATCTCAGTTCCGATTCAATAGTGACATACGAGGTTACTAAGAGTGGTGACAGTTTTCATAAGAACTCTACCTGAACTTCACTCCACAGAATGTGATATTTTTCTGCGCGAGTGCAAGACTGAATTTTCATAGTAGAGGAGAGTGGGGTACAGTGGATCCCTTTTTTTTACAAATGTTGTAGTGGTGTTATTTTTATTTGTAATTTTCTACATACCTTATTGTCCCACCTATTCCTTAGAGGACACATTTTCCAGCACAAGTATATAATTTACATGTAGCTTTAAAATCATTTTCATTATAAAAAAGTGAACTAAAGTTACCTCTTCAATCAGAAATCACAGAACAGTTCCTAGTTTGAGGTAAAAAAACCAAGAACAAGACTTTTCAGGTATAATTGAAAGTATCTTCCGTTATTTAGTTACTCCAATATTAGTATCACACAGATGAGCAAATTCGTAAAAAAAGAATACCGGATTATTAAAGCCATAAATAAAGCTAATGCAAAATTATCACAGTGCACCTTTATTCACTGTACCCCACTCTCCCCTATTTTTCTGCACAGTCTGGTTGGTACTGTATGCAGATATTTTCTCGCATAATGCATTCGCATAATATAGTTTGATGTTGGTGTTGAAATGTAGACCTCTTTAACTCTTGTCGGTTTCGATCGCCGACACTCATGTAGAAAATGCTCACTTTCATCACTTGTATTCAGTAACAATATTTATTCGGCAAAACACAGCTCATAATAATGTCGAAAATTAAATAGTATATAAACATTGTGCTTAATTAAAAATATATGAATGTTTCTTGTCACCAAGTTCAATACCATTTTCTTGAAACGTGTTCCGTTACATTTTCATTAGGTTCTTTCCGCTGAAGTATCTTCCCAATCTTCAACTGTATTTCAATATTCAACTGAAAAAATATGATTGAATAAATATAAGTATGGTAGCGAGATTAACAAGCCAAAGAAAAAGGCAAGTGTCATGATTTGGCAAGTAACGATTAAGTTAGCGTTTACTCGATACGTAAAGTAGGCGCTCGGCGCTTGATTCATGATGTACTGGAGCATCATGTGAGCGTGATAAAATGCTTTATGTATAGAGTAAACTCTAACGCTGAACAAAGTGTGCCCCGCCTGGAAAATGCCAGTGTTATGACCAGCCAGGTCAACAGATTTGACCCAGTGTGACTTTTTTTGTGGGGTGAGGTGAAACGGCGAGTATACGTTGAAGAGGCCCAAGTCCAATAATAAGAGCATTTTGATGAACTTAAAAGTGAAAACTTGTGATGGGAAATATCGAAGGAAACATTCATGTAAATTAATTAATAAGCATGAGAAATGGACTCCATTAATTAGGTATGTTTTTTTGATTCCAATCATTGTACATAATAGTAGTTTATGCAACTGTACGTAATGCCTGATTACGTATAGTTGCATACACTACTTTATCTACACACATATCATAAGTGCTCTAAGATGCGTTCAGAAATAGAGCCTTCTCATACTTGGCTCTCGACTTTTGCGGCAACAGGTTGTTAGTTGCTGTCATAGCTGCATTGAGTATGTCCGGCGGAGTGCTCATATCGTTATCCGAGTCACTGCCACTCATTATCAAATAATTATCAGTATTATCACAAAGTATTTACAACTTTTCACAATTTTTCACTTGTAAGGCAATAAACAAAAGGCAGGAATGGCACCGATTTGAATTTCTGTATTTTTTTTAAATCATAGACAATCGAATGATGTCCCTATTCTTGTGTCACTCGATATGAAAATATCGTCCGATTGTTACTAAAAAATATACTGAATTAACTTATTGTGTTGATGACTGGCTGAATATTTATAGATACCAGAATAGGCACCCCACTTGAATCTGACAGCTGTTCCAAATTTAAAACTCATAACCTCCGGAAAAATCGTATATAATGTTAACTTTATGTATGTGCCAAGTTCTAATGGTGGGTAATGCTGGTCATTGTCTATTGTTTCTGGACGCATTTTAGAGCACTTAACGATATTTGTGTAGATAAAGTTGATTTAAAATTTTGAAATACGCCTCAATAAAGAAAGTTTCTGTGCTACTTTGTAATTTTATCACGTTTCCCAGACATAATTTAAAACATTCGACAAATTTGTCAGCCTCCGTAGCCTAGTTGGTAGTAACCCTGCCTACGAAGCTGGAGGTTCCGGGTTCGAATCCCGGCGAGGGCATTATTTGTGTATTTATTTATCACAAATATTTGTTCCTTGGTCATGGTTGTCTATGTATTTAAGTATCTATATGTATCTATCTATTATATATATCGTCGCCTAGTACCCACATCACAAGCCTTAATTGAGCTTACCTTGGGACTAGGTTGATTTGTGTAAGATGTCCCAAGATATTTATTTATTTATTATTTATTTATTTATAACATACAGAAAAATTCTTTATTTTGACGGGCCTAAGCCCGTGCAAGTAAGACGGAGGATTTGGGATCTAGTAAGATATTTTTGCCAAGTCATAATGATAAGTTGATACTCGATGCGCATTACCGCCGCCGCTTTTCCAACCCGCCATGCCGCGTGCGATGACGTTTTAAATAAATAGTTGCCAGTTCGTGTGTTTTGCTAGTTATGCACATTGATAATGCGCAATGCGTCCAAATTTCCTGTTAGGTTTGCGGATAAGTTAAAACATTGGTATTTCAGTTTTTTTGTACCTACTAACAAAAAATGCTAGTATTCTGTAACTTGGACTACTATTACGTATGTTGATTTTTTGTACTGGTGAAAAAGTAACCCATGTATATATATACACATATATACACGGTGGAATTTAATCGGTGAACAGGAACCCATTTTTCTAATTCAGTAATCGATGGCGGTCACGTTTATGTAGTACTTAAGTGGAACCAAGTTTTTTTTTAGCATAACAAATTTTTATGTTGAAATTAAACTTTAATTAAAATTTATTGTCACCATGCATCGCTCTTATTTTACATAGGAATAGAGTCTATCGCAAAAATTAAAGCATGTGAGTGGTTATTGCTCATTTATGTTTTAAGTTTCTATGGCTGATAGTTTGAAAAGAGGTATTAAACTTTTCAGGCTAAACCATTAGTAGGGTGACAATAAATTTTAATTTCAACATAAAAAAAATTATGCTAAAAAAAACTTGGTTCCACTTAAGTACTACATAAACGTGACCGCCATCGATTACTGAATTAGAAAAATGGGTTCCTGTTCACCGATTAAATTCCACCGTGTATATGTGGTCATATGTATATGTGGTCTGTCAAAAAAGTACCTACTACTGGAAAATAAACCTTGAAAATAAAATTCAAATTTCAATTACATTGGTGACAGACGTCCTTTCAGGACGCCTACACAGATCAGGGGATAAGGTTTAAATTTATCAACATTATTTATTTCTCATTTCTAATACCTACCCTCCATACTTAACTTTAGTGGGTATACCTGCTTAGCCAATTTTGCTATTTGATATTGTCGCTTATTGGAAAGGATGTCGATTAATTTAACCATACCGATAACTCTTTTCACAAAATAATTATTGCCGAGTGATTTAAAAATGCCACGAAGAAAAAAAAACCTGTGACGAAATGGAGCTGTGGAAAAATATTATCCTGAATTACATGCCAAATTATACAATTATGTCACAGGGTGGATACGGCATACAAAAACTAAATCTGACATTTGTCTGTGCCTATGTGTGCGTACGGGTATGTTTGTAAACGCGCAACTCGCACAATGACGCAACAGGGCTGCCTCAGATATGGCAGATTAACTAGTTGGTACTTCAGTAACAAATGAATATATACTTTAACCTGTACAATACACATTTAGTAATTTCTAAGTTAGTGTATGAATAAAATACTCACTTTCACCACAGAATAAGTAATTATAGCACATCTCCAACTCTAACGGAACAGAACACCGCAACCCAAGGAAACTATTGTTTTTCTCACGTCCAAGAAATATCACTTTTTTAACACCATTTTATCATGGTTACACGTGTCATCTACATAATAGTTACATATTGTGATAAACATTTTCATGTTAGTTTTAACATCTGCTTCGATAATATTGATGATGATTTTAACCAGCTTCGAGTTCCCTCGCACTTCCTCCAACTTCATCATCAGGCCTATCTTGTGGTATTTGACCCAACTGCTAATCCTAAAAAGCCAACATAGCATATCATTATCTGAAACCAACTCCGAGTTCCCTCGAACTTCCTTCAAGTTCATCACCAGACCCATCTTGTGGTATTTGACCCAACTGCTAATCCTCAAAAGCCAACACAACATATCATTATCCTTAACCAACTCCAAGTTCCCTCGCACTTACTCCAAATTCATCATCAGGCCTATTTTGTGATATTTGACACATGCTCACCAAGAGGATCCTAAAAAGCCAACAGAACATATCATTATCTCAAACCAACTCCGAGTTCCCTCGCACTTACTCCAAGTTCATCATCAGGCCTATCTTGTGGTATTTGACCTAACTGCTCATCCTATAAAGTCATCGTAGGATATCATTGTCTCAAACCTATTCCGAGTTCCCTCAAACTTCGTCCAATTTCATCATCAGGCCTATCTTATGACACGGAACCCAACTGCATACCAAGATAATACTAAAAAGCCAACATAACATTTATCGATGTCAAATCAACTCCGAGTGCCCTCGTACTGCCTTCGAGATCAATCATTGTCAGGCCCATCGGTGGAATCACATGGGCGATGAGCGTTCCTGACTCAAAAAACCTGCGTTAAAAAAACTGTCCACATTACGTACTTACACAATAAACTATAAAAAATTTGAATCAAACGACTTGTTTACTTACTACTAACTACGTAAAAAACTACAAACTACAGCTTACTACTGAATAATCTAATCTAAAAAAGATTGTAAAATGTTACATTGCTAAAAATCAATCCTTATTTTCATCTCTATTCCGTAAACCCGGTTAAACTTACTTTAAACAAAGCACGTGGTCACGGTAATTAACGAAACCAACATTGTCCCACCACTAATGGTACACGTGCTTCGTAAGAAAGCAATAGCACATTGCATTTTTGATTTGATAAATGGGACAGAAGTACTATGTAGTATGACTTTTCTGCGGAATGTAGTTCAGTCTATTAGACTAGCGGCCCATGCTGAAAAAAATATGGGTCATTTGAACCACCAGGTGACCTATCCAGAACGATATAAGAGCATAAAATAATAAGATTCAGCACTATGCCGTCACTTGTAAGCTGTCCAACTGACTCCTGGTGAGAATTTAAAAGTACAGGTAGAGTGAGTACATTTTGGTCATATATTTTTGTACGGCATTCTTACCACCGATAGATCCATGAAAAATAATAAGGAAACGCACAGTGGCGTACAAAAATTGTGCGCCACAAAGTATGATTTTTTTTATTTTCCGACATTCACCAGGGTAAATTTGGCCATTTGATTTTGTACGGCATCTGTGTCATACTATTTCAATACTGCTTCTAATTCATTATTCCGCAACGCCGTACAAAAATCATGCGACAAGGGAAAAAATCGAGGGTTGCAATCCCCTCTCTTTCCGTAGTCCAGGGGGTGATTTACAAAAGTACGGCTTCGGTTCCAAAACATAATCTAGCACTCAAAAGTACTATTAAAAATATTGCTGTCAAAAAATGATAGTCCATTTGAATGTATATCAATAATCATCTTCATTTCATCGTATCCTTGATTTTTACAGCTGTAAAATCATTTGATCCTGTACGGGAACTTCTTTTTTAACATGATGTTGTAAAACACAATCCTTACATAGTATTGCCGTTCATAATAAACCGTTCTAAAAAGAATTATAGAGAAATACAAAAGCTGAAATTTTGCAAATTAATGTAAAAGTATAAATATCATAGATTCATGAAATATAGCAATTTTTTACATTTTATCCCTTGTTTTAAATAACATTAACATAGATAAATTAGATGTCCAGCAGTGGACGTCTTTTGGCTGAAATGATGATGATGATGAGATAAATTAGGAAAAAATAATGCCGTACATTTTTATGCAGACCATATATTTTAGCCTGATGAAAGTCACGCTACAATTTTAAGGGTACTTTATGGCCATCTGATGCAGTGCGGTATTAACATATTTTTGAAGAGAACAATTGATAATATGATAAAATCACTATGACGTCTAGCAGAATTGAAACGTTGTGTATATTATGTCCAAGAATTGAAAATGAAAAATCCCAGTATCAACAGTTATGTATACTTTTTGGTTTAATATACACTTCAAACGTTATTGATATATACATATAATATATAATGTATTTGTTTCATTGTAATGATGTCAATAAATAAAACAATGTTTTTTTAGAAAAAATCTATATATTTTATGATAATAATATTTTTTTTTTTAAGAAATTAGATAAATTTATGCAGTATTGGAATCAGTTACTCAGTTGTTATCGGAATCAACGTCTTCATCGACGTCCGAATTAACTTATCTATTATTTTCTGAAACATAAATATGTATTTGTCAAAATCCAAGTCTTACGTACAAATTTAAGATGTAAAGATTTATTTACCTATGACGTCATCACTTTTATAGTTTCTAACTAGGAACCTAGAATCAAGAAAAGACTATGACTATTAGTAAAAATAAAATATCTAAATGCCGTATAAAAAAAATCACCTTACATTTCGTACAGTTTTTTTTTTCCCTTTGGACCAACGAAAATATACGGCATATGAAAAAATATTATCTATGCATAAAATACTTTCAAAATAAATTTATTTCATGTTGTGTCAAATCACCCCCTGAACCACGGAAAGAGAAGGGATTGCAACCCTCGATTTTTTCCCCTTGGTACATCATTTTTGTACGGCGTTGCGAAATAATGGATTAGAAGCAGTATTGAAATAATATGACACAGATGCCGTACAAAATGAAATGACCAAATTTACCCTGTTGATAGTCGGAAAATAAAAAAAAAATCAGACTTTGTGGCGCACAATTTTTGTACGGCACTGTGCGTTTTCTTATTATTTTTCATGGATCTATCGGTGGTAAGAATGCCGTACAAAAATATACGACCAAAATGTACTCACTCTACCTGTACTTTTAAATTCTCACCAGGAGTCAGTTGGACAGCTTACAAGTGACGGCATAGTGCTGAATCTTATTATTTTATGCTCTTATATCGTTCTAGATAGGTCACCTGGTGGTTCAAATGACCCATATTTTTTTCAGCATGGGCCGCTAATCTATATTTTTAAATTAGAACTTCTTGTTGTCTTTGCATACCAATTCACACAACACTCCATGTAAAGCAGTGAAATGCACTTTTTCGGCTTTTTTATTGCCAAAAACGAGCGCTATTCACGGGTCTGTTACTTAGTCGCAACTGAACAAGCACGACGAGCGCCGCGTCTAAGTATATCAGTGCGAGAAATATAACTGCTGGTGACTGCGAGTCGCCTTATAGGTAATGAAAGTCTACAGGAGGTGGTCTGTGACCAGCAAGAAATGCTACCCTTTGTTTACGAGTAGGAGCATATTAAATATCAACCTTGTGAAAAAATGATCATTTCGATCATAGCCCATGATGCATAGTTTTCGTCTAGTCACACACAAAAAAATCAATATCCTGGGACATTTTCACACACATCGGCCTAGTAAACGGTACGCTCCATTAAGACTTGTGGTGTCGGTATTTTTGGATTGTATTGTATTCAGGGCATTTTTTAGCGTCTCGACATCAAACGTGCATATTTTGCGTGGTGCCAACGCTGGCCCAGTAGGTACTTGTTGGAGACCTCACATACATCCTTGTTTTTTATCGCAGATGTATGGAGGTTCGTCACGATGTTTTCCTTCACCGTAAAGGACTTGTGAATATAATATAATATGACATACATAAGCTTATAAAATAAAGTAAATGATTCGGGCTGGGGATTGAACCCAAGACCGCTGCGTAGTGTGCATTTTACCGTCCGACAACAAGCGCTATTATTTGTGATGAACGACGATATAATGAATAATACATAGATATACAGGGTTACTTTTTCACCAGTACAATAAATAATAGTAGACTAAAATACAAATTACTAGCATTTTTTTGTTACTACCCCTTCAAAAAATGCTCGAACTTATCCGCAAATCTAACAAGAAATGTGAACGACTTATTACGCATCTATCGACGTGCATAACTAACGTTTATTTAATTAAACTTTACGTTTAATTATTTAACTTTTCATTCATTCATTAATTCATTCGTTCATTCATTCATTCCAAATATATATTATTAGTAGGTATTTACTAACGATCACTAAAGTTAGCAGTGTACGGAGATATAGAGAGACAGGGGTTCCTGTTGTATCCCCACACTAAAAAACGGTATACATTACGTAAAATAAATATTATTCTAACAATAAGTTTAGTGTCTCCCTGGCACAATTATTTGGAGTTTTCAAGAGATTTTTATCTATTTCTATATTGCATAAACAACCGCTTTTGATGACAAGGTCACATACCTAAAGACACCACATACCATAAGGTGAAAGTGCAAATAAAACATCATCATTTTACGTGTCCTCTATAGATACTTACCGTAAAATTTCATTTTTTTCATCGTTCTGTCGATGTCGGTGGTATAAAAATATACATGTACATGCCACATTTAAGCTTTCTAGTTGATACTAAAGGTGCATGCAGACCAAAAGAGCATTCGCTGTTCTATCCCCCACTCTACGAATTCAACGAATCTCGTTTCGTGTAACGATCGAATTTCGTAGAGTTGGGGGTTAGAACAGCGAATGCTCTTTTGGCCTGCATGCACCTTAACGATCGCCGAGCTTAGCCACGGACGGACAAATAGACACACATACTGGAATATAAGGGACTGTGGGTTGAACTCTCAAATCTTTTTCTTATAATGAACAGACGGTCACCTTCATCATCATCATCACAGAGTTATTCACTTGTCGTTGGAGTATCTTCCAGCCCTCTCTTTCCCGTGCAAGATATGCATAACGTTTTCTTGTCGAGTTTTTTGCCATGACAGTAAAGGAAAATACATTTCTTTTTCTTTATAATTGTTGAAATGGAAATACAATTTACTCTACTGTAGACTTACTAATTGAGCATAATTTAATCTAACAAGGTCGCAATTCTAACCTAACCTAACCGAAGCCACTTTGCCATAGCAGTGAATTACTGCTGACTTGCTGAGGTCGCAGTTGTATCCTAACCTAAACCACTTTGTCATAACAGTCAATTGCTGATAAGGTCGCAATTGTAACCTAACCTAACGTACTTACATTGATATAGTAGTGACTTACTAATAAGGTGGCAGTTCTAACCTAAGGCACTGGTCTCACCGCGAGCTATCGGTTAAAAAACACGAACAAAAGATGCGCACTCCCGTGTAAATAAAAGAGACACTCTCTTTTTAACCGACTTCAAAAAGGAGGAGGTTTACAATTCGTCGAAATCTTTTTTTTTCTTTATGTATGTTCCCCGATTACCCGAAGACGCGTAGACCGATTTGAAAAATTCTTTTTTTGTTTGAATGGGTATACCTTCTAGTTGGTCCCATTGTCACCGAATCCAGATCTGATGATGGAATCCTGGAGAAATCGAGGGAACTCTTCAAATGTTGTAGGCACACATGACATTTTTCATTTATTTTCGAAGACTAATCAAGTATTTGCGCCTAGTCATGAACGTTTTAAGTTGGTGATCTGATGATGGAAGGTACAACTCCTTAGCAATTAGGAGTTGGGGGATAATTCTTTAAGTATAACATATTTCGTGTATTTTGGAAGCTATTTGAGTATTTGCCTTTAGGTGGTCATCCTTTCATGTTGGTGAGCTGATGATGAAAGGTACAACTCCTTAGAGATTAGGAGTTGGGAGACAATTCCTTAAATATAACATATTTCATGTATTTTGGACGCTATTCGAGTATTTGCGTTTAGGTGGTCATCCTTTCATGTCGGTGAGCTGATGATGGAAGGTACAACTCCTTAGAAATTAGGAGTTGGGGGATAATTCTTTAAATATAACACAGTTCATGTATTTTGGAAGCTATTTGAGTATTTGCCTTTAGGTGGTCATAGTCTCATGTTGGTGAGCTGATGACGAAAGGTATAACTCCTTAACTATTAGGAGTTGGAGGATAATTCTTTGAATATATCTATTTAAGTGTTTGCTTAGTAGTTATGACATGTTGGTTAGCGGTAAGTGATTCTTTAAATAATATAGGCATGCTAAGGCTGTTACCTATAATCTTTGAAATTATTCATACTTGCTGATGATACAATGTATATCTCCTTGATAATGGGATAATTCTTTGAATATAACAACTGTCATACATTTTCGAGATCTATTTAAGTGTTTGCTTAGTAGTTATGACATGTTGGTTAGCGGTAAATGATTTTTTAAATAATATAGGCATGCTAAGGCTGTTACCTATAATCTTTGAAATTATTCATACTTGCTGATGATACAATGTATATCTCCTTCATAATGGGATAATTCTTTGAATATTTAAGGTATCCAGTTCCGGTTTTCTGGCCTATTACAGTGCAGTACATTCTAATTATAAGTATTTAGAGCATACTAAATAACGATTTTACACTACTAAAAAGCAAAAAATAAAATATTTTAAAATAAAAATAAAACCGCCTTCAAAAATTCGCCCAAACTAAAAAGTCAAAAATAATTTTAGTTCCTACTTCTTAGGATTTCCTACACAAACCTTTAAACCTTTTACCCTATTCATTGAAATAAAATATTATGGCTAGGTATCCTACAGATTTCTTAGAAGTCGGTGCCAAGCCAAATATATTCTCTTCGCGAGTATATAACTGTATTTGATAGAGGCTAGAGCTTTGTAACTTACTGTCACTCCGGTTATGCTTTCATCAAAATGACTGAGGTAGAACATTCTGTTGATAAAAACATAATCAGAGTGACAGTAAGTTACAAAGCTCTATCTAATATATACCTGAATGAACGTATTTGGCTTGGCACCGACTTCTAAGAAATCTGTAGGGTACCTAGCCATAATATTTTATTTCAATGAATAGGGTAAAAGGTTTAAAGGTTTGTGTAGGAAATCCTAAGAAGTAGGAACTAAAATTATTTTTGACTTTTTAGTTTGGGCGAATTTTTGAAGGCGGTTTTATTTTTATTTTAAAATATTTTATATTTACACGGGAGTGCGTATCTTTTGTTCGTGTTTGTAGCCGATAGTTCATAGCTTAGTAGCTCGCGGTGAGACCGATGCCTTACCTAACCCACTTTGTCCTACCCAGTTCTAACCTAACCTAACGTACTTTGATACAGTAGTGACTTACTAATGAGATGGCAGTTCTAACCTAACCTAACGTACTTTGAGATAGTAGTGACTTACTAATGAGATGGCAGTTCTAACCTAACCTAGCCCACTTTGTCCTACCCAGTTCTAACGTAACCTAACGTACTTTGATATAGCAGTGACTTAATAATGAGATGGCAGTTCTAACCTAACCCACTTTGTCGTAGCAGTGAATTCCTAATGAGATCGCAATTGTTCTAGTCTAACCTTACCCAGTTTGCCACAGCAATAATGAACTAGACGTGTGCGCCGCGCCGGCGTCACGCCGCCGCCGACCTTTTTCACGACGCCGCCGCCGCCGACTAATGGTCGGCGTGAAATCGGCGTGGCCTTGACTTAATAACAGACTTATTTTTTATGGGTTAAATACTAAATACTAAGCTTCGTATTTGCTTTATGTAAGTATTTACATAATGCCCTTATACAGGAAATAAAATATCAGCCTATCGAGTGTCATCCCTCATTACACGTGGATACTTAGGTTTGACGACATCCAGCCTCCCAAACAAGCCGGTTTCGGTTTTTGCACAAGCAACGTCAGGTTATACAGAAGATCGAGAGGTATAACTTGCCCCCCTGGTTAACTTTCGTGGCCTTGAAGCATTTGAATCGATCGAGACGTTTATGGATATTTCATAAACAAATACTATAGGTACACTATTTTCAGCGGTACCAAGTAGACTTTTCCTCCTTGCGCCGATACCACAATGCCGGGGGTCGTAATTATCAAGTAATCAATTTCTCTTTTACGATCTTCCGCCTACGGAAGCATTTGGCAGCGTGGACCGCTTCAGCAACCTGAATGTTGAGTGTGATGCAGATCCGGTCTGTCCAGTGCATGTGGCTCGGTCTCCTCCTTTCAAACTTTCCTGAGATAATAAGTTTTTGCAGGTCTTCCATGTTTGTGGGCTATGTGTCCAAAGAACAAGTAACCAACAAACAATAGAACAAGCAAGCCAAGTAGACTACCGGTACTTATACTATAGCGTCCAGTTCGTCTCCAAGACCGGTATTCGAAACCCATACCATTGCAGCGAGGAGTACCCATAGCATTGCAGTATGTCAAAACTGTTTTTGGTTGCTTTGGGAGATGTCTGCAGAAGATTTGGCGAGACCGAAACATCACGCGTAAAACCAAAATACAGTTAGTGCGAGCTCTCGTTTTTTCAATCTTTTTATATGCATCCGAGACCTGGATAATTAAGTCTGGTGATAGGAAACACATCGATGCCTTCGAAATGTGGGCCTGGCGGAAAATGTTGGGGATATCTTGGACTGAGCATCGGACTAACGTATCAATACTCATGGAGATTGGAGTAACTGTTATGACTGTCTACCACATGCCTCCGGAAAGTTCTTGAATTCTTCGGATATTATAGCCAGGAAAACAGGAGACAATCTGGAAAAGCTCATGATCACTGGGTCGTTGAAAGGAAAGAGCACTTAGGAAAACGAAGCAAGGAGGAGGGAGATGTCTTCAAGATTTTGGTCTGGAAAGGGCTTTGTCATCAACATCAATAGTGTTTATATCAGTTATACCACCCACTTTCGGTTCGCCGACTAAATGTAAAGTAATTATGGCTGAAACCTTGGAGAACTTGATCACTATACTCATTGATGTCTGTAGAGCCCCTGAATGCGTTGCGCTTAAGATACAACGTAGATCAACGAAGACCACATGAAATATCTAGTCTTTGTGATACAAACTCCAGTAAAGATCTAAGCTCAAAGTCGACGAATATGTGTACTGGAGATAGACAGCTAGTCCAGTTGGGTGGATCTAACTTTGAGAAAAAGGTCAATAGTAAAGTAGTGCTGGACAGCACAATATCTTCTCATTCAATATCCCGCAGTATATTTTAAAACAAATCTCTTTGACCAAGTGTTACTTACGACTCTAAAACGTGGTAGGTAACTATGGGCTTAGTAAAAAGATCACACAATTAGCTATTTAATTTATAGAAAGAGGCTTTTCACGCAGGCTATAGGCCTATACACTAAAAGTGCGTGATGAGATTGAAATAGGAATGTTGAGAGCCGTAGAAAAACTGAAAGCACCAACGTAGCTCAAAAAATGTGACCTGAAGCGGCAGTGGGCTGGACATATTGCTCTCAAAATTACCGTTGGAGCAAGCGATTTCTTAAAGGCAAGCATAAGAACAATTCGATGCGATGCGCGCTTGGAAGCAGTCGTGTCTCATTGCAACGTATCGAATAACATAATTATTCGCGATTGGCGCGACTTAGGTCGCTGCCCTGTATACTTCGCAATGGGTTCGCAACAACTCATAGCGAATGAGTTATTGGCGTTTATTCAGCACGCCCTCGAAAATATGGATGAAGTCAGCATCAGGCAGATCTGCAAATCGAGTTTTAGTGAAGACGATATTTGCAGTGGCAAGGCGCTACTTTACCAGACGCTCGGTAAAATGGACCAGATGCCATCTCGGAGGAGGGATGGGGGTGTGAAGTCTTCAGGACATAATAAAGCTGTTCCGGGAGACCAATCCAGATGACGTGCCTGCTTTCGTTGCAAAGCGGCTGGACCGTTTACCGCCAGTGTCCTTCGATCACGTCGATGTTACTAGGCAGCTGAAGGACATAACATTCCTGAAGGCGAGTCTAGTTGAAGTGCAGTCCAAGTTGGAGATGGCCAATAATAACATCTCTGAATTACGTGCCGAAATAGTGACACTTCGTGGCAAAGATTCGGTATGTAGGTCAGGCGCGGTCACCGACTTGGGCTCGAGTAACGATGCGCGTGCAAATACGTGCGATGCTGTGTCAGCGGCATGCGTCACGAATATGACGCCAGTAGCCTGCCCAGCGCGTTCGCTCCGCACTACGCGTCCTGTTATCCCGGTTTCTGCTCCAGTGGCTGAATCATCGGCTCCTCGTCGCAACTACGCCGCTGCTGCTGCAAAACGGAACAAAGCACCTTCTGAGGTGCCGGAAAGTGCTTCTCGTATTGAGGACCTTTCTCGCGCCGGAGTGGATGAAGTGGGATTCACGCCGGTGACGAAGAAGAAGAAGGCGCGCAAGGTGCCTCGTAAGAGCCAGTGTGGCACTGCGGACTTGGATAATACATCTGGTCTGCGTGTTGCCCTTCCGAACAAGGCGCTTTATGTGTCGCGCCTGCATTATTCCGCTACGGCCAATGATGTGGTGGAATATATTCGCAAGAAGACCCGCTTCGACTTAAGGGTGTTCCAGCTGCGGTCGCGCCACTACGTGCACTTCAGCTCGTTTGTGGTGCGCGTGCCGCGGTCGCTGCAGGACACCATCGCAAGCACCGACTTCTGGCCGAAGGGGGTAGTGTTTCGGCGGTTCCGTGAGAGTTTGCCGAATCCTACGCCGGATCAGGCGACGAAACAGAGACTTCCTGTTATATCGCCAAAATAACTTAGATTAATAATTTATGTTAATATGTATGTTAGTTTGTAAGGTATGTATCTATGGGCCTTCGATGCCTGAAAATAAATGGATTATTATTATTATTATTATTATATAAGCTTGTCGACGCAGCATAGGAAAGCTCCAATATGATGGACCGATGACCTGGCAAAGATAGGTGAAATCTATTGGATGTGGGCTGCGCACTATTTATCGTTATGGCATGCTATGATAGGGGATTTAAGGACCTAATATCCATCGGCAGATAATACTGTATCATTATTATCATCATATAACGAAGATGAATAGTTAGTCTAAGCCCAGTTATCATTGGAAATACATAATATGTAAATGCTTGTAAACGAAATAAAGTAGACATTGCCTTATAATTCATTTTTTTATGAGTCCATACCTTTGCATGAACATTATTAGAAAGAAGAGCTCTATGCCTTTCTTCTCGGGCGCTGTGTTTGATGTTTATATGAATCCTAGCAACCCTCCTCCTAGCAAGCCTAAATTTTAGCAGTGTTTCTTCTTATTTTACCATTTTGGGTCATTTAGTTTCCCAATGAGTTTTCACTAAATTACAATATCGATACTATAATAAACTGTGAATCTCGTGTCTACAAGTTCTAATAGACTATCTCAAGTCTAACATTGCTGAAATCGATGCGGAAGAACGCAAATTTTGGGCGTGAACTTTTGCATTAAGCATTATCTGAAGTTATTTTGATTTTGACGACTTTTAAGCGAATGCTTTTGGATATTGGATTGTTAAACATAAAACAGAAGAATCAATTTACAGTCCCATGGCTGTTAGAGCTACATGGGACTATATTGTGTAACAGGGGAGACTGATTTTACGATGGCTACTTTATTTCGTGGACAAGCTTTATAACATGATGGGAACAGAAAATTGGTATCTATTGATCAGATAGTGGTTAAGGTGGTCATTGGTGGTGTTTATTGAACATTTATATTGTATTTATCTAAAATTATAAAAAATAATACGATCGAATTACGCTTTTATATTCATGTGACCTTCACGCCGATTTCACGCCGAAATCACGCCGCCGCCGCCGACTTTTTGACAAACGCCGCCGCCGACCATTTTGACATCGGCGCACACGTCTATAATGAACGGTAGTCAAGATCGTAGTTCTAACCTAACTAACCAATCACCTCATTTTTTTCTTAACATTGTCTTATTACATCGTTATAATAAGTATATGTACCAAACCCAATCTACCATTATAGATAATGCATTTCTGCCTAACGTAAAATATATGTATGTGAAGTAAGTTTCGGAGAGTTGTATACACGGTGTTACGTCAGCATTCCGAAAGATTTTAATGCTGGATTCCTGACCATATTTAGAGTCTTTAATGTTATATAAAATTTCCTGGATTCGGCTTGGTTTCAGAGATAATCAACCTTTTTTCGAAATAAGTTTTTCGACGTAACTCGTCATTTAACTTCTTTTGAATTACAATGCTACCACAATGTGTTCTAATATTACCACACCTTTAGCCTGACAATCAAAAAATACGAATAGACTTGACGAAATAACCTGTAGGTACCTAAAAAAACAATTGAAATAAATAATTTAAACAAATTGTTGTTATGATAAAAAGTACTGGAAATGTTAAAAAATATTCAAATGGGCCTAAAAAAAAAGAAAAATTTTTTTTTTTGGTGGAATTGACATAAGGTCTCATAATATTTTGTGTTTATTTTGATGTCTAGAATGCATAGTTAAAATCTTTCGCAGTGCTCGCGTAACACCGTGTATAATTATGTACCTATGCCAAAAATATGGAAATCCAATTTCTGCGAAATAACACATGACCTAAATAATAATATGCCAAAATAGTTTCTGGCAAAGTAATATTCTAAATATTGTTTACAAAAATTGATTATGCCAAGTCTCTTATAACATAAGCGTTTCGAAAAAAAAATGCCATATAGAGGGATTAGAGGGAGCCCTAAACAGACAGAGAGACAGACAGACATACAAACAATGATTTTGAAACTTTACAAAATAAACACACCGTCAGGTGGGCATCAAGTCATGTGGTAATTCTTTATGTATGTCATAAGAAAAGTTATAGTAACTGTACATTGCAAGCACTGCACATCCCCCCGACAGCATTAAATATAATTGCTGTACCCACGATCACGCTGACTTAATACACTTATTTTAATTACTTTATTCGTTAACGTTTATACGTCCGTAGCTGATACTCTTCATGCGTTAGTTTACAATAAATTATATCATAACCATAGATCAGTGATTTTATTTATCACATCCACCATCAAGAATGGGGCAAGTGTTGGGCTCGTACGGTAACTTAAACTCAGATCACATCATCAGTCTATAATTAGTCCACTGCTGGACAAAGGCCTCTCGTATTAGGTACCTAAGCATACGGACGCATTAGGAAGTAAATACCCATAATCGCCACGCAGGGCAAGCTGTTGCCCATCATCCAATATTCAATAAATAATGGTCAGTGACACTTCGAATCCCTTAGTTGACTATTAGGGCACCCACGGGAAGAGTTGGGGTGGTAACAAATGTATTTCTATTGCCATCACCACACGGCCACTCAACTTATACTCATTACATACCATTTTACAAGAATCAGTTGTGAAATTCAGACGGATGCAAAATAATATTTTCTGAATCAGAGTTCGCTTATTATAATAAGAATTGTTTCCCAGCGGAAATACTCTAGATCTTTAAGTTCAATGGGTTCAAACAAGTTTTAATTTCTTAACAAGCCATGTGGACAGCACAAAAATATTTTAACTACCTACCTATTTGCAGAAAGTATATTTTAAAATAAATATACAAAACCTTGCCTATCAATAATTATGTTTACACATAGGTAAGTAGGTGACTATCAAATTTGCTCAGTGTATTTTACAGGGATCTGTTACGAATTGAAACGGTCACATGTACAAAAATCATGCATTCAAACAAAGAAAAACAGGTGGGCAGGCAAATCGACAGGCAAACTATAACTTTCAGCCAGGCTATGAACAGGCACAGAGACGAACAGACAAACAGATCTTCTGATTTCATTAACGTGGAGGTTTATTTAGTTTTTAGGTCATGAAGACTTCAAATTTGAGAATTTAGGTATTCAGTTTAAATCAACGTTTTCTTCCGTATGGACCAACAGACACACAAACTTACTAGGAAGGTGATACGTTGTTTCCTGTAGTTGATTTTTATACGTATATAATAATTATGTATGTATTATGAATTAAAAAACCCACCAAGTGCGAGTCGGACTCCGTACCATTATCAATTTATCATAAAAAATACAGTTAAAACAACCTATCTCAAAAACTATAAGAGATACATCTTGTCTCTTTTTCGTTAATTAAATACGAGTATATGTATTTTACCATCTCTTTTACGCATTATGAAGTATGAAGATAAGTGTTTGTCAACTATCAATAAATTGTAGGAGGTGTATGGTGTGAAGTATTTATTTCGCTCATTTTGTTAGAGTAAGACGTATCTTTACTTATATATCATTGGCGGTTCATACAACACAATCCTCACCAAATATCATTACTTCCGAGTAATCCATTTATTGTTTCCGAGTAAATTGGATGTGACGGACAGACACGGACAGAGACGGACATGACTTGACGAATATAAGGTTTTCGTTTTTTGCAATTTTGGCAACGGAACCCCAAAAACAGTTTGCTAAATTAGGAGACGGTTATGAATAAAGGGGTTATAATCTTCCATATCACTACATAATATAAAACAAAGTCGCATTCTCTTGTCCCTATATCCCTATTGTATGCTTCAATCTTTACACCTACGCGATTTCGATGCGTTTTTTTTATCGATAGAGTGATTTAAGAAGAGAAGGTTTTAGGTAGACTATAAAACTTAAAATTATTTGAATAAAATAGTCTGCAAGTATAAAACCTGATAGGTTATCATTATAGGTCCATAAGAGATTGCCTAATCTAAAATCATAATGCCATGTTCATACCTACGTACAGATTAATAAAATTAGGACTCCAACTATTCAATATGTATTTAAGTATTTGTATATATCTATTCTATATATTACATATTTTGTAGTTTAGTTCTCACACAAGCCTTGATGGAGTTTATTGTGGCACTAGGTTGATATGTGTAAGATGGTCACATGCTAAATATATTTATTTGTTCATATACTAATCGTCCAATAATAAAGAAATATATTTTTTTATATTATGTTGTTATTATTCGACAAAACATAGCTATATAAATATTTAATTATTTTTAGTGTTTCTTGTTATATCGGCAATATTTTAGGTAGGTACAATCAGCAGCAGATATTGCTTAACGAGTAGGGTGTTCACAATGATCTTAACACACTCTAATAGTCGTGCATAGTTTATTTTGAAAACTCTGCCCGCTTAGCAATATCTGCTGCTGACTGTACATCATCTGAGAAAATTTCAACTAATTATCCATTAGATACATATTGGTGATAGACAGACAGATGGACAGACAGTGAAGTATGAAGATGCCCAGGATCGCGCAAAGAGGAGGAAAGGTAGGTACGGACCCTGGCAAAAGCCGGGATAACGATAGGTAGAAACAGAAGAATAGCCTTCATAATAATATTACAGAAACGTGATTAAACTTAATGTTTGTACAAGTTATTTTCCAGTCATCCTTGTCGCACACGCATATTGGCGCGACTGGTGCGAGCAAGAGGGGAAGAATAGTAGTAGTAGTAGTAGTTGCATTTCGATGCAAGTGCAAAAAAAAATTTTTTTTCCACGAGGATGAAAGTCAATCACCCGAGTTAAAAAGAAGTTTTTACACGTGTATCGAACGACTTTTCTCATAACAAGTGCCTTAAAAAGAGAAATTAACGTACGAGAAGCGTGCGCAAAATTTTACTTCTCCGCACTAGTTAGGAAAAGTAAGTTACGCAGTCAATAAAGCTAGCTCATATCACAATAATATAGGAGGCGGGGACTTGACGCTAGGTAGGTCGACTTGTGGAGGAATGCCCCATGATATTAGTATAATAAATATGTTGTTTGATAACAGCCTAAAACAAGCCATAATATTACCGCGAGTTTTTTTTTCATCGTTTGTTTTCAAATTGTTCCAGTAATATGGTTTCTAAACCAGAGCTACTTTACTTTTTATTTTAATTGCGAGAAATTAAAATATACTAATTATTCATAGGTACACAATAACACGATAATTTTAACTGTGACTCTGCTCGGTCTGAGACGCTCGTTTTGAGAGGTTGCCGACAGTATGCAGCGCGCAGCGCCGTCTCACATGGTGATTGGTTGATTTGAAAAGGTAATGTCTTTGAGTGGACAGTTTGAATGAAATTATTTGAAAATATTACATGCGTAGCTAAAACTTTAGTATTGCTTTGTAAGTCTAATGACAGTAATGACTGTTGGAATATGTCAAGTGAAAAGTATATGGGTATTGTTATCTATTACATATTATAGATTGACAAGTTACACACCTATAACATACTGAATACTTTCGCTGTCCTGCAATATATGTGTACCTACACATAGTTATTTAAGCTACAGTTAGTCTCTAATACGACGACATTAGGTTCAAATGATATTAATTCCATAATGAATTATACAACTCTAAAAGTAGTAAACACTCACTGAGTATTAGTTGCACAAATAATTGGGGTTTGATTGGTGGAATCTGATGTTTCAGGCTCGTGAGTTTGGTCGGTCTTAATATCCCGCCAAGCTGCTATCCTCCTGAAATTGTCACATTGGTGAATTTAATTTATTATACCTCCCTATCTGTAGTATCTGTTCTTTTTATTGAAATTAATAATAACTGACAAAGTTCGTGTCGCAATTGGCAATAGAATAAAGGTAATAATATGTATATCTACTACAGAATCATTTGAATCGTTACCTAACACAAAGATTAGCTGGCAAATTTAATGTGAGAGTAAAATGTGAGAGTGTCATAAATATAGAAGAAAAAATGTTCTAACTACTTTAAAAGCGGCTCGGGTATTCCGATAAACTCTTATCGCAGTACACGTGAGTACAGTTGTACTTATTAAATAGGTGTTTTAACTATTACGCTTCAAATTTTCGCTACGGCGAGATACTTACTATGTGGTGCCATGGTGAAGGAGTAACCCCGCTTCTACTCGACGCTTTTTCTTTTCCCCCCCAGATCAACGGTGTTTTCGGTACTCATTTTTATTCGTTCAGCCCATCGTTGTGGGCATGTTTATGATATCGATTTTATTCGAAACGAACACTTTTGCCTTGACTTGTGGAACAAAATTGCAAAATGTTGACTCATAGATGACATTGACTTTGCTGTGACAAATGAACAAAATATTTTGTGACCACTTACCAAAAAGTATTTTACGCGTCCATTTAAATTAAAGTCGTCAGCCTCGGTAGCCGAGTTAGTTGTGACCCTATCTATGAAGCTGGAGGTTCCGGGTTCGAATCCCAGTGAAAGCATTATTTTGTGTATTTTTTTTATCACAAATATTTGTTCCTTGATCGTGGCTATCTATGTGTTTAAGTATCTGTATGTAGTTACATGATATGTATCATCGCTTATTTCTTATTACCCACAACACAAGCCTTAATTTAAGCTTAAGATGTCCCGATATATTTATTTGTTTATTATTATTATTAATTTATAGCCACTTATTTTATTTATTACCTCTCAGATATTAATTAGTACCTATCATATTAATGTGCTCCTTTCTTCCAAACTGTTGTACAAGTTACGCTAAATGAGAATTAAAGTGAGCATCATAGTTAGATACAAAAGTAGCTACCTAACTACCTACTGGCTGTAATTCATAAAAAATACTGACCGATATATTGTATTTTGAGATCCGACCTGGCGAATCGAGGGATAAAATTTTACCGGATATTTTATTTGATAAAAACAATAACAACATACCTATTTTATGAATTACGCTTACTTTTAATAATCCATCTATTGACCGAATATATTACTAATTAGTGAGGTCATTTAACTAGCAGTTTTAAAGTGACATCTGTGATGGATATGGTTAAACTTACCTTGTCATCTGCCTCCATGTTAGTTTTCATGGATAGTATTATTCACGCACATATACAAAGGCAAAGAGCGAAATTGTATCAATTTTCAAATTGATAATTCAGAAATACTATACCACTTTTTGGACTTTTTTTTACATACGCGCCATCTACGGGATACGTACAACTTACTATCAAGGTTCAAAA
>JALPQI010030854.1:0-47864 GCA_025490895.1 Thaumatotibia leucotreta
AGATTAATAAAATTAGGACTCCAACTATTCAATATGTATTTAAGTATTTGTATATATCTATTCTATATATTACATATTTTGTAGTTTAGTTCTCACACAAGCCTTGATGGAGTTTATTGTGGCACTAGGTTGATATGTGTAAGATGGTCACATGCTAAATATATTTATTTGTTCATATACTAATCGTCCAATAATAAAGAAATATATTTTTTTAAATTATGTTGTTATTATTCGACAAAACATAGCTATATAAATATTTAATTATTTTTAGTGTTTCTTGTTATATCGGCAATATTTTAGGTAGGTACAATCAGCAGCAGATATTGCTTAACGAGTAGGGTGTTCACAATGATCTTAACACACTCTAATAGTCGTGCATAGTTTATTTTGAAAACTCTGCCCGCTTAGCAATATCTGCTGCTGACTGTACATCATCTGAGAAAATTTCAACTAATTATCCATTAGATACATATTGGTGATAGACAGACAGATGGACAGACAGTGAAGTATGAAGATGCCCAGGATCGCGCAAAGAGGAGGAAAGGTAGGTACGGACCCTGGCAAAAGCCGGGATAACGATAGGTAGAAACAGAAGAATAGCCTTCATAATAATATTACAGAAACGTGATTAAACTTAATGTTTGTACAAGTTATTTTCCAGTCATCCTTGTCGCACACGCATATTGGCGCGACTGGTGCGAGCAAGAGGGGAAGAATAGTAGTAGTAGTAGTTGCATTTCGATGCAAGTGCAAAAAAAAATTTTTTTTCCACGAGGATGAAAGTCAATCACCCGAGTTAAAAAGAAGTTTTTACACGTGTATCGAACGACTTTTCTCATAACAAGTGCCTTAAAAAGAGAAATTAACGTACGAGAAGCGTGCGCAAAATTTTACTTCTCCGCACTAGTTAGGAAAAGTAAGTTACGCAGTCAATAAAGCTAGCTCATATCACAATAATATAGGAGGCGGGGACTTGACGCTAGGTAGGTCGACTTGTGGAGGAATGCCCCATGATATTAGTATAATAAATATGTTGTTTGATAACAGCCTAAAACAAGCCATAATATTACCGCGAGTTTTTTTTTCATCGTTTGTTTTCAAATTGTTCCAGTAATATGGTTTCTAAACCAGAGCTACTTTACTTTTTATTTTAATTGCGAGAAATTAAAATATACTAATTATTCATAGGTACACAATAACACGATAATTTTAACTGTGACTCTGCTCGGTCTGAGACGCTCGTTTTGAGAGGTTGCCGACAGTATGCAGCGCGCAGCGCCGTCTCACATGGTGATTGGTTGATTTGAAAAGGTAATGTCTTTGAGTGGACAGTTTGAATGAAATTATTTGAAAATATTACATGCGTAGCTAAAACTTTAGTATTGCTTTGTAAGTCTAATGACAGTAATGACTGTTGGAATATGTCAAGTGAAAAGTATATGGGTATTGTTATCTATTACATATTATAGATTGACAAGTTACACACCTATAACATACTGAATACTTTCGCTGTCCTGCAATATATGTGTACCTACACATAGTTATTTAAGCTACAGTTAGTCTCTAATACGACGACATTAGGTTCAAATGATATTAATTCCATAATGAATTATACAACTCTAAAAGTAGTAAACACTCACTGAGTATTAGTTGCACAAATAATTGGGGTTTGATTGGTGGAATCTGATGTTTCAGGCTCGTGAGTTTGGTCGGTCTTAATATCCCGCCAAGCTGCTATCCTCCTGAAATTGTCACATTGGTGAATTTAATTTATTATACCTCCCTATCTGTAGTATCTGTTCTTTTTATTGAAATTAATAATAACTGACAAAGTTCGTGTCGCAATTGGCAATAGAATAAAGGTAATAATATGTATATCTACTACAGAATCATTTGAATCGTTACCTAACACAAAGATTAGCTGGCAAATTTAATGTGAGAGTAAAATGTGAGAGTGTCATAAATATAGAAGAAAAAATGTTCTAACTACTTTAAAAGCGGCTCGGGTATTCCGATAAACTCTTATCGCAGTACACGTGAGTACAGTTGTACTTATTAAATAGGTGTTTTAACTATTACGCTTCAAATTTTCGCTACGGCGAGATACTTACTATGTGGTGCCATGGTGAAGGAGTAACCCCGCTTCTACTCGACGCTTTTTCTTTTCCCCCCCAGATCAACGGTGTTTTCGGTACTCATTTTTATTCGTTCAGCCCATCGTTGTGGGCATGTTTATGATATCGATTTTATTCGAAACGAACACTTTTGCCTTGACTTGTGGAACAAAATTGCAAAATGTTGACTCATAGATGACATTGACTTTGCTGTGACAAATGAACAAAATATTTTGTGACCACTTACCAAAAAGTATTTTACGCGTCCATTTAAATTAAAGTCGTCAGCCTCGGTAGCCGAGTTAGTTGTGACCCTATCTATGAAGCTGGAGGTTCCGGGTTCGAATCCCAGTGAAAGCATTATTTTGTGTATTTTTTTTATCACAAATATTTGTTCCTTGATCGTGGCTATCTATGTGTTTAAGTATCTGTATGTAGTTACATGATATGTATCATCGCTTATTTCTTATTACCCACAACACAAGCCTTAATTTAAGCTTAAGATGTCCCGATATATTTATTTGTTTATTATTATTATTAATTTATAGCCACTTATTTTATTTATTACCTCTCAGATATTAATTAGTACCTATCATATTAATGTGCTCCTTTCTTCCAAACTGTTGTACAAGTTACGCTAAATGAGAATTAAAGTGAGCATCATAGTTAGATACAAAAGTAGCTACCTAACTACCTACTGGCTGTAATTCATAAAAAATACTGACCGATATATTGTATTTTGAGATCCGACCTGGCGAATCGAGGGATAAAATTTTACCGGATATTTTATTTGATAAAAACAATAACAACATACCTATTTTATGAATTACGCTTACTTTTAATAATCCATCTATTGACCGAATATATTACTAATTAGTGAGGTCATTTAACTAGCAGTTTTAAAGTGACATCTGTGATGGATATGGTTAAACTTACCTTGTCATCTGCCTCCATGTTAGTTTTCATGGATAGTATTATTCACGCACATATACAAAGGCAAAGAGCGAAATTGTATCAATTTTCAAATTGATAATTCAGAAATACTATACCACTTTTTGGACTTTTTTTTACATACGCGCCATCTACGGGATACGTACAACTTACTATCAAGGTTCAAAATTACAAAAAGTCTACTAATTAACAGAGTTAATGTCGACAAATTTGTATGAAAATCGCACAGGGACATCCACCTTAAAGCCGCTTTGTCAGTTTATTCATATGAAGATTCAAAGAAATCTCGTCTTTATGGTAAGCGACAAAGTGGGACGTTTTACTACAAACGAACACATAATGGTCTGTCCACTAGTCTTCAGCTAACATAGGACATAAGAAACGGCGAGGTGCTGCCACCGGCCCTGCAGACAGCACATGGCGACTCGCCGCAGCTTGTGGTTGGACATCAGTTGGCGGATGGTCTGACCGTTCTCGCCGGTGTACGACATGCGAACGTTCTCGATAGCGCTCTTGGGAGCCTGGATAAATAAATAGACAGACACATACCTTTCTCGTGTGAAACGGCGAGGTGCTGCCGCCGGCCCTGCGGCGACGCCAGACAGCACATGGCGACTCGCCGCAGCTTGTGGTTGGACATCAGTTGGCGGATGGTCTGACCGTTCTCGCCGGTGTACGACATGCGAACGTTCTCGATAGCGCTCTTGGGAGCCTGGATAAATAAATAGACAGACACATACCTTTCTCGTGTGAAACGGCGAGGTGCTGCCGCCGGCCCTGCGGCGACGCCAGACAGCACATGGCGACTCGCCGCAGCTTGTGGTTGGACATTAGCTGGCGGATGGTCTGTCCGTTCTCGCCGGTGTACGACATGCGAACGTTCTCGAAGGCACCTTCTTGAGAGCCTGAATAAAGAAAACAAATAATAATAAATATCTTGGCACATATTACATAAATCGGTCTAGTCCTAGGTAAATGAAACAACAGGAACAATAATGGTTATCTATATGCAAGTAAAGTCCATGAAATACGAATGCCCGCTTCCACTTGACAAAGTCATTAGGCGTCAACAATAGGATCAATAATAACAAAAGATACCTGGCCAGACCCTTTTGAGACGTGATATTTTTTGCATAGATCGGTGTACGACACGTCCAATTTGTAGTGGACCAATTAAATGACAAAAGTTTTGAGTAGCATTGTGCCTTCGTATTTGAAATGGACTATACCTATTCGTCTGCGGACGGGGGAGTACAGAAACTGAACTAGCTGACATGGTCGTTCTCTAAGTTTATTCGTAAGATAGGGCTATTTGAGACACAAGAGGCTATTTGGTTAAATAAAAATTAAAGAGGTTAGACCCAAATAAATGTTCCTATTGCAATATTCTTATACATGGAATGGAACCACGTATTTTCGTAATAATCCAATGTTAAAAAGAAATCAGGTTAAAATGCTGCTTACTCCTTATTACCAACCCCGTGGATCTCAAATAGCCCCATCTTAGAGTAATTTGATCAGCAGCGTCCACAGTGCAGCTCACACTGGCCCTGCAGCTCGCTGTGCCAGGCTACAGCCAGCGTCCACAGTACACACTCACCCAGCGTGGGCACCATCAGGTTGTCGGTCAGCAGGAACTTCTTCTCGCCCAGGTGCAGCTGCGCGAGGGCCCGCTGGGCGCGGCCGTGGGCACCGACCGCGGCGCCGCGCTCGCACGCCGCACGCACGGGGCCTGACAGCACGTCGAGAAGTTTGCGGACCTTGTCCATGCACGCGCCCCAGCCGGGGTACGAGGCTAGGTATTGGCGGCAGCCTGGGGAATTCAATCATCGTAAGGTAGCTAATAAAAATCAAACAGTATAAATACACGACTGGGAAACTAAAGCCGGGATCGAGCCGAGCGTAGCGAAGCCGAATAGGTATTCAAAGCTCGCTCTGTTTCGTTTCCAAGTGAAGCAAGTATAATGCTTTCTACGAAAAAATTAAAAAATCGGACTTAAATTTCAAGTACAGACAAATACCAAATCGCCAATATTACCCAATTTTTCTCAAACTTGCAATGAAATATTGACACATTACGTACGTCAAGTCACGTGGACTGATGACCTGGTGAAGGTCGCAGGAGTCTGCTGGATGTGAGTGGCGCAGGACCGATCATTGTGGCAGTCTTTGGGGGAGGCCTATGTTCAGTAGTGGACGTCTTTCGGCTGATATGATGATGATGTACGTTAAATTGAACCCGAAAGTGGCGATGCAAAGCACCGGAAGTAATCTAAAGTAACCTGCTTTTAGCAAGTGACAGAATATCTCTCAAAACCTCTCTCTCTCTCTCTTGGCATTTCACCGTCAAAAAAACAAAGCTTTATCCCACTTATTCATAAATATCTTTAACTTAGCAAGCCGCTAAGTATTGTTTTCCCTTTCGGTTTTATCAATGTGTCCACATAGCCATACATATGGCAAGAGCCTATGGAAGAGTCTGGTGCAGCAACAAGACATGATGTCCCTCAGCAGTGAGGGAACAACTGAAGATGATTATGATTATGAATATGGGGGATATGACAACAGGTTATATCCAGAGTTCGTATATCTCGCAGCACAGTAAGACGTTAGAGAACCACGAAGTCGATTTTAACGTAAAAATCAACTCATACTCATACTCATTCCAAAAGTTGATTATAAACGAAATAAATCTAATTTGGAATTGAATTCAATTACATTTAAAATGAAAAAAATACTTCCACACTATGTTGCATATTACGTAAAAACACAAAAAAAATATTATTACCTAAGCTTCTAGTTTGTAATATCCTTAGAACACGTAGATTAAATGAAATTAAAAGCATTTTTACTAATTATATACATGAGGATCAGTATGAGTATAAGTGACGTTTATGTTAAAATCGACTCCGTAGTTCTTTAACGTCTTACCGTGCTACGAGATATCCGAACCCTGGTTGTACAGATGTAGTGAGAAATGACTTGCCTTCGGAAACGTTCGTCAACGTCACGCTGTTTCAGTCTATCTCACTGAGACTGACAGTAATAGCTGTCATGCTACTTCACTCAGACTCGGTGACACTGCCTGAAACAGCATGTGTTTACGAACGTTTCCGAAGGCAAGTAATTTCTCACTACACCTGTAGATTAAATGAAATTAAAAGCATTTTTTTACTAATTATATACATGAGGATCAGTATGAGTATAAGTGACTTTTATGTTAAAATCGACTCCGTGGTCCTTTAACGTCTTACCGTGCTACGAGATATCCGAACCCTGGTTGTACAGATGTAGTGAGAAATGACTTGCCTTCGGAAACGTTCGTCAACGTCACGCTGTTTCAGTCTATCTCACTGAGACTGACAGTAATAGCTGTCATGGTACTTCAGTCAGACTCGGTGACACTGCCTGAAACAGCATGTGTTTACGAACGTTTCCGAAGGCAAGTATTTCTCACTACATCTGTAGATTAAATGAAATTAAAAGCATTTTTTACTAATTATATACATGAGGATCAGTATGAGTATTAGTGACGTTTATGTTAAAATCGACTCCGTAGTTCTTTAACGTCTTACCGTGCTACGAGATATCCGAACCCTGGTTGTACAGATGTAGTGAGAAATGACTTGCCTTCGGAAACGTTCGTCAACGTCACGCTGTTTCAGTCTATCTCACTGAGACTGACAGTAATAGCTGTCATGCTACTTCAGTCAGACTCGGTGACACTGCCTGAAACAGCATGTGTTTACGAACGTTTCCGAAGGCAAGTATTTCTCACTACATCTGTAGATTAAATGAAATTAAAAGCATTTTTTGACTAATTATACAGGGTGTTTTTTTTCGACCGTTCAAATTCTACGTAGTGAATGTGTAGGTCATACTGACCAACTTTTACTATGGGGACAAAGTCGAAATCGCAAAAAAAAAAAAATCAGCTGTTTCATACATTTCGGCCGGCGTAATGCCGCCAATTTGTATGAAACAGCTGATTTTTTTTTCGCGATTTCGACTTTGTCCCCATAGTAAAAGTTGGTGAGTATGACCTACACATTCACTACGTAGAATTTGAACGGTCGAAAAAAAAACACCCTGTATACATGAGGATCAGTATGAGTATAAGTGACTTTTATGTTAAAATCGACTCCGTGGTCCTTTAACGTCTTACCGTGCTACGAGATATCCGAACCCTGGTTATATCTGTATGTACCTTGTATGTTGGCAGCCAGCACGGGCCGCCGCGGGGGCGCGAGTAGCGCGGGCGGAAGGGGGCTCGAGGGGCGGCGCCGGATCGAGGGGGCGGGGGGCGTTTCCTCCGCGGTGCCCGTGCGCCCGCCTAGGGTCACCGACCTCTTCACTAGCGCTTGGCAGCTGAAAACAAAGGCGTTTAAACCGCTGTGATCTCGGTGGCAACATTATTAGTCTTATAAACAAACCCCGGATGACGGGAGCAAAAATGCGTTTGTCACTAGTGCTTAGTTAAATATCGACTATTCTATCGACATTCATACAAACATTTTATGAATTAGAAATGTATTGATAAACAGTAATTTATGCAACCGTACGTAATCAGAGGCGCGCGATCTTAAATTGATAAACAATAATATGTCAATAATACCTAGTACCATAGGACCGAAATTAAAGCCTTAAAAGCAGCTTGAATGTCGTTCAAAATTTCAAAGTGCACTTGTTAAGATTACTTTTACATCCTCAAAGCAAAATTATTCACAAAAAATATCAGAATGTGTTGACTAAAAAAAATGGTGTATTAATTTTAAAAATCTTATATATTTTTTGATATCTGGAAAAGAAGTGGAACTACTAGGGAAACATAATTAGCATAATCTATAAATTTCAAATTAAAAAATCGTTCATATGGATGTCGATAGAATAGTCGGTATTTCATTAAGCACTAGTGAACAGTTCATTTTTGCTCCCATCGTCCGGGCTTTGCTTATAAATAGCATAAACAGCGGTAACTGGTGCGGCCGTTTTAAATGGCAGATCGGAGCGGGACCAGAGTGCGTAAGTCCTAATACCTCTGAAAACGCTGTGATTTCACCATGGTGTATTTCACCGTAATGACAATTTTAAAATATCACTGTAACTGACATCACAGGCCTCTGTAGGCTACGGAAACCGCTTCATCATCAGCCTGCGCAAGTCCTAATACCTCTGAAAATGCTGTGATTTCACCATGGTGTATTTCTCGGTAATGACAATTTTAAAATATCACTGTAACTGACATCACAGGCCTCCGTAGACTACGGATCCCGCTTCATCATCAGCCTATCTCAATCCACTGCTGGACGTAGGCCTCTCCTATTAACTATGCTTATAAACGCATTAGGAGGTAAATGCCACGCTGGGCAAGCGGATTGGCGATCGCAGTAATGTGTCCACTATAATGACGCTGCTGCCCGTCATCAATCTTTTATCAAATAATGGTCAGTGACACTTAAATCCCTTAGTCGACTCTTACGACACCCGCAGGAATTGGGGTGGTGACAAATGTATTCTTACTGCCGTCACCACACGGCCACTATCCAAGAAATAGTATTTTTTAAATTGTCTTATCTGTCACCACGGTGAAATAGGGGCCAGATCTGGTATGTTTCATGCATGGCTAATCCTACAAAACGGGAAGCATATTCAACGTTTACCTAGAGTCAGGCTTGGCGCCGCAGTCACAGAAGAAGTTGCCGAACTTGGCGTACGACACGTCGTGGGTGCGGTGGCAGACGCGCGCGCACACGGTGCACACACCCACGCCGTCCACCATCTTGCACGTGTGGCAGTGGTACCAGTGCTGGTTCATGAACTCACGCTGGGTGACCGTGAACGTGCAGTTTGTATTGCAGCACTGCGTCTTCGGCCTATGTTTCATGCATGGATCATCCTACAAAACGGGAAGTATACTTTCAACTATTACCTAGAGTCGGGCTTGGCGCCGCAGTCACAGAAGAAGTTGCCGAACTTGGCGTACGACACGTCGTGGGTGCGGTGGCAGACGCGCGCGCACACGGTGCACACGCCCACGCCGTCCACCATCTTGCACGTGTGGCAGTGATACCAGTGCTGGTTCATGAACTCACGCTGGGTGACGGTGAACGTGCACAGTTTGTATTGCAGCATTGCGTCTTCGTCCTGCGAAGGTACGTGAAGTTTTGAACGATTAGTGAACCTATTTCAGGAACCTATAATTCGAGATTTCTTCTACAGTTTCTGGTGTCGAAACATTGAATTTGAGTGAATCCATTTTTTTCTGTCTCTTATTGCCATGGTTACTGTCGTCTAAGTCACGCTGGTTTTATGCAAAATTATGCTATTTAAACTATGCAAATATACATTTTTCTGGTGTTAAAAAATTTGCATAATTTGAGTTTTATGCAAAATTATGATACTTCAATTATTAACGGCCTACAAACAAATAAAACATGGAAGCCACACGCCATACTAAATTGCCTTTCAAAAACGGTCCTGAATTTTAGTTGACAAGTGTCACCCCATCTGCAATGCATCACGGTAATGAATTTCAATATCAACCTAAAAAAACTTAAACCGCCATTTAAAAATAGTTGTGATTGGTCCATCAGTTTTGATTGGCTATATTCTATAAACATTTGTCAAAGATGTTGCGCTGAAATATACGCGGTATGAAGAAAAGCGCTATGTCCTGCCCATCTTAGCACAATTGAACAATTGACTTTGGGGGCATTTTTGAGCTGGCGTTAGACGTCTATGTTATATGAAAAATGTATATTATTTGCATATTTTAAATATAACATAATTTTGCATAAAACCAGCGTGACTCAGGCGACCCATTTAAACTTTCGTGAGACATAATACCTATAAATATAATTAAACGGTTAAACTCACGAGTATTTAGTCACTATGCGCGACATGTTTCGAAGAGCCTAGGTCTCCATTATCAAGTGAAACATTTTTCTAGTGACATTACAGTTTAATACAATAAGTTATGACATATGATGTAAAAAGCTTAAGGTGCAAGTCAACCTATTTTCTCAGAATATTAAAAAGAAAGATATACTTAAACATTGATTCGTGTCACAGATACATACTTGTTGGATAATGATAACTATGATATTGATAAGAGATGAAAATATTAAACATTGTGACGAAACGGTCACAACTCAGCGTTAAAAATCCGCCCAATCCGTAGCTCTGACTCGTGGCATGGCTCATTCCGTCAGTGTATCTGTTTCCTTCCCGCCAGGTAGCTCGCCGCCATAGCCGGTCGCGAAAGTAAATTCGTGCAATTTCTCGTGGCATGCTTATTTAGCGGTCTTGATTTTGTTTAATTCGCTGGTCGCTTAGAATTTCGTGGCCAGGCCATCAGACTGAGAGGGACAAAGAAAACTCATTGGCTTGCTAAGTTAGGACTTTTTTATAATTTGATATGGGCTTACTCATGACCACAGACTAGTCAAGGGCCTAAGATGGAGTGAGTTCGTCCTATTCACCCTTGACTTGAAAGCTGACCGGTTATATGAACTCGGAAATATAGACGCCGGTAGGAAATTCCACTCTTTGGCAGTACGCATAAGAAAAGAATCAAAGCGCTTCGTGTGAATAAATGAATCTACCAAGTAAGGATGGAACCCGGTCGTGCGTCTAGAAGTTCGATGGTAAAATGCTCTTAAGCACACTCGAAATGCAATCTGTAGAATACCTATGAATAAAGGGATATGCGAGTGATAGTTATCAACGTGCCGTATTGGTGGCAAAGTATGGTTGGCAAAAAAATCAAATACAGAGGTATTTTATCAATTATTAATATCTCACTAATTATAATAATTAATTACCTACACATCTTTTAATTACTTATTCAAATTATGCTGGTTAAACGACTAAAATGTATTCTTCAGATACGGCTGTCAAGCGTTCACGTCAAATTAAAAAATCTAACTAACATAATTTCTGATCTTACTTCACTTCAAATAGTTACTTCAATATTAAAGTACGGACTTCACTCAAAATGTCTTTTAAAATACTATTATGTGACATAAATTAATTTCATTACTTTTTTTCTTTTTATGTAGGATAAAGATTTGTGTGTATCCTAAGGTGAGTAGGTACTATTTTATTTTCAAGTAATATAACAAAGTAGAATTGTCATAATTGTTACTTTTTCTGTCAACCATACGCATTGGCATGTAAAGTGCACGTTGATAACGATCACTAGATATGACTCTTATTTAACTACTTACAGAATCGTCGGCGCTGGTGTCATCATCGTCTTGTTGCTCGTCCGCGTAGTCGAGATCGAAGCCGAGATCGTACGGCGCCTCCCAAGTCGGACTGACGGAACGCCAATCTGCACATATCAATGTTTAGTTTAGTTTAGTTTAGTTTATTTCTCACATTTATACAAATTTCACATAATTAAAATTTACATTTCAGCTTATATTACATTTCGTATAAAGATCGTTAATAAAAATATATAAAAATAAAAAATAAAAATACAATTAAAATAAAAGTCAAGCAATGCTTAAATAATCAAAATGTCAATGTAGTAAAAATTGGTAAAAAAATACATTAAATTTAGTACTAGATAGTACAAATCAAAATTAAACAATGTCATTAATACAATAGTAATAAAAATAATAATTAAAATAAATTACAGAAAAATGAGTCAAGCTGCAATGTACAAGGTGTAAGGGTGCGGCTCCACTGAGGCGGAGAGGAGCGGACATGTGCAAAATTTACCGCATGACAGTATTTCGAATTATGAATTTGAAGAATATAATTGGTCAATTTTGCACATTTCCGCGCCTCTCCGCCTCAGTGGAGCCGCACCCTAAGTCTAATACGAGCGAAGCTCTTAAAGGGGGTTAGTTTTTTTTTAGAATAGGTAGACGTTTGACCACGATCATACCTGGTGGTAAGCGATGATGCAGTCAACGGTATATGGTAACTATGAGATGTTTACTCTTGCCTTGACATAGTTTAGGACATAATAAGTACATTTAAATAACGTTAACTTCAAATTAAAGTAACTAAATTCTTTATTAACATTGGCTTTGCGCCCCTGTTATAGAGCTCAATATTCAGTTCGGCGACCATTTTTTAGTCGTAATCCATTACAAGATCAATAAACCACCAAATACAATAGAATTTCGATATTTTATATTCAATTATTAAAGCTTGTTCACGAAATATCATAAAATCAGTCTTTACTTTTACACAACAGTCACATTGTACATGTAGTTCTAACAGCCATGGGACTGTAAATTCATTCTTCTGTTATATGTTTAACAATTCAATATCCAAAAGCATTCGCTCAAAAGTCGTCAAAATCAAAATAACTTCAGATAAAGCTTAATGCAAAAGTTCAGGCCCAAAAAAGTGCGAACTTCAGAGACGATTTCAACAATGTTAGACTTGAAATAATTAATAAAAATTGTAGACACGAGATTCACAGTTTATTATAGTATGGCTATTGTAATTTAGTTAAGACCCATTGGGAAACTAAACGACCCAAAATGATAAAATAAGAAGAATCGCTACTTAAATCAAGAAGTTTAAATAAAAGTCCATAATTATGGAGAAAGTGATAGAAATATCAACCACAGCGTCCGAGAAGATAGGCAAAGAGTCCTTCTTTGTAATACCACCCGTACAAAGGTAAGGTCTCATACAAAAAAACTGAATTATACAGCAATGGCTACTTTATTTCGTGAACAAGCCTTACATATAATCTGACAGCTATGTGGGCACAACGACGAAAACCCTAACGCGAAAGATACCTACGCGAGAAATGATTCAAATTCAATCTTTTTAATATTTCCTAGATATAGTTAAACCCCTTACTCGGCGGCTGCGCATTGTTGATGGCGTGGAGAGCGTCCGCGATGTAGGACAGCAGCACGCACGCGGACTCGATCTGCGGCGCCAGAGTGTCGTCCACCTGGCCCTCTTCCAGCTTCTCGAGGACCTCGGGAGCGCTGAGCTTGTTCACGCTAGAATTAAACCCCTTACTCGGCGGCTGCGCATTGTTGATGGCGTGCAAAGCGTCCGCGATGTACGACAGCAGAACGCACGCGGACTCGATCTGCGGCGCCAGAGTGTCGTCCACCTGGCCCTCTTCCAGCTTCTCTAGGACCTCGGGAGCGCTGAGCTTGTTTACACTGGAATTAAACCCCTTACTCGGCGGCTGCGCGTTGTTGATGGCGTGCAAAGCGTCCGCGATGTAGGACAGCAGCACGCACGCGGACTCGATCTGCGGCGCCAGAGTGTCGTCCACCTGGCCCTCTTCCAGCTTCTCTAGGACCTCGGGAGCGCTGAGCTTGTTCACGCTAGAATTAAACCCCTTACTTGGCTGCGCATTGTTGATGGCGTGCAAAGCGTCCGCGATGTAGGACAGCAGCACGCACGCGGACTCGATCTGCGGCGCCAGAGTGTCGTCCACCTGGCCCTCTTCCAGCTTCTCTAGCACCTCGGGAGCGCTGAGCTTGTTCACGCTAGAATTAAACCCCTTACTTGGCTGCGCATTGTTGATGGCGTGCAAAGCGTCCGCGATGTAGGACAGCAGCACGCACGCGGACTCGATCTGCGGCGCCAGCGTGTCGTCCACCTGGCCCTCTTCCAGCTTCTCTAGGACCTCGGGAGCGCTGAGCTTGTTTACGCTAGAATTAAACCCCTTACTCGGCGGCTGCGCGTTGTTAATGGCGTGCAAAGCGTCCGCGATGTAGGACAGCAGCACGCACGCGGACTCGATCTGCGGCGCCAGAGTGTCGTCCACCTGGCCCTCTTCCAGCTTCTCTAGGACCTCGGGAGCGCTGAGCTTGTTCACGCTAGAATCAAACCCCTTACTTGGCGGCTGCGCATTGTTGATGGCGTGCAAAGCGTCCGCGATGTAGGACAGCAGCACGCACGCGGACTCGATCTGCGGCGCCAGAGTGTCGTCCACCTGGCCCTCTTCCAGCTTCTCTAGGACTTCGGGAGCGCTGAGCTTGTTCACACTGGAATTAATAAAATCAGTAAATATCTTGGGATAATCTTGGATGAAGATTTGTGCCCTAGTCGGACGGTCAGTTCGATTAAGGCTTGTGATGTGGGTACCAAGCGACGATAAATACAGATTTTTCAGGACAAATCACAGGGCAATGACAGGCCGAGTCTTTGTCAAGTACAAAACGGCAACACGGCTAACTAGACATTTCAGAAATGTCCGTATCTCACTCACCATGTAGTCAACCATCCCTGCGCCGCCGGGAACAGCTGTTTGTGATCGCCTCCAGAATGCGCGTCGGCCAACAGGCACATCTCTTTAATAAAAGTGTCACACAATCGGCCATCCTGACACCGGCCCAGTCTTTGTACTACAACAGTTCGAATCGCACTCACCATGTAGTCAACCATCCCTGCGCCGCCGGGAACAGCTGTTTGTGATCGCCTCCAGAATGCGCGTCGGCCAGTCGGCACATCTCTTTAATAATAGTAGATTACATGCCAAGGCCGTTTAAGTGGGAAATGTCGCGCCGTAGCGTAGGCCGAGGCGAAGCCGAGGCCGACAAACATGTGATACGAGGCTTTCCCATTTAACGGCCGAGGTGTGTACACAATTTTTCTGCTATACGGAGCCGGCAGACGGCAACTTAGTTTAGCGCAGCGGCCGGAAAAGTGCTGTTTGCCGGCCGGAGGGCAGAAAACAGTGTTCCACACTCTGCCATCCTGACGGCAGTCTTTGAACTTCCAACTGTCCGTATCCCACTCACCATGTAGTCAACCATCCCTGCGCCGCCGGGAACAGCTGTTTGTGATCGCCTCCAGAATGCGCGTCGGCCAGTCGGCACATCTCTTTCATGAGCAGCGGCGCGCAAGCGTTCTCGCCGCACACTGTTATGAGGGCGGCTAGCGTGCGCTCGCTTACTTGCTCGTCGCTATAAAAAAAAGATAAATGTTGAATACATGAATAACATGATAGTAAAAAAGTTGTGGAGTTACAATCGTCGTAGTCGACCTTTAGTCCCTCGTCTGTGGTTGCTAAATCTAAATCTAAAGATCAGTACAAAGGATTTTGAGCTCAAATTATGAATTGATTGTTGAATATGGGCATTTTCACTTTTTGGATCACCCGATTAGCGTGAAGTTAAAAAACCTTAATTTTCTGTCAACCGTAATTAAGTACAAAATTTCGATAAGAACTCGGTTTTGGTGTTCCTTTTACATATTATAATATAAAAACACCGATCAAGTTTAAAATCCTAAAGTTATTGTACTTAACTGTCGTTACAAAGCAGACTGCAAATAAGATTTTTAATTTCACGCTTATCTATTATATGGATCCTTATCAAACACAGACGAAGGGTTAGCAGGAAAATAAAACAAAATTCAAAGATCGATTATATTTACATGATATTATATTTTATGGCGGATTTTTGGGCTGATCCATATAATTTTCAAGGGAAGTAGTAGAAGACTTGTAAATGTAAAGTATTAGAATTCGTAATTCTCAATCAACAAATGTAGTATATGGCTCTATAAAACACTATATGTACTGCTGATTCACTGGTACGCTATAATGTACGAAGACGTAACCGTACCTAAGAATCGAATAAACAAATCACCGAGGGCATGGAATTGCATATGTAGTTGTATCATCTGTTTATAAACCCGCAGGTATTCTGTACTTCAAATGTCTCAACTTTTGTACTCTCATTATATGACAAATAGTAAACCTAATTGCAAAGACGTAAGGTCCATGGTAACATTGTTACTTACGGTAACACCTCTGCAAATGCGAATACAAGATCTCGATAATTCATAAATCATCTGGGTGCATAGGCAAAATGCCGATTGCTAACGCTCAACCGTGAACGAAACGCAACATGGTGCGGCTCCACTGACGCGGAGCGGAGCTGCAGTGGAACCGCACCCTTATAGAGGAAACTACGATACAATACTGAGCGTTAGCGATAGACAACTTGACTACGCAACCAGCGGTACGATCTAACCCCCTTATTCGTAAACGTCACCTAACTTAGCAAGCCGCTAAGTATTGTTTGTCCCATTTATCTAATAGATGTATTAATAAGACCGAAAGGGACAAACAAACAATACTTCAGCCTCCGTAGCCTAGTTGGTAGTGACTCTGCCTATTTGAATTCCGGCGAGGGCATTATTTGTGTAATTATTTATCACAAATATTTATTCCTTGGTCGTTGGTGTCTACTTATTTATCAGCATCTTTCGTATGCTTAGGAGCAGATCTGCTCCATCATAATTTAACTTCATGAAACAAACATCAAAGTCTAGTTTAGCGATGCATGACGCTTCGGCGTACAGTCAAAGACAAAATAAGGTATACACAAAAATGTTCAAAAAGATGTCCCATTGCACTCTAATTTTGTGTAATAAGAACGTCATAACATATTTATGAGCGGATGTTTATGAACCTTATCGGCTTGCTAAGATGTTACGAATAAGGGCAAGTAACCTGTCGAATTCAAAGCACGTTTACGACTCTCCCGCCGCCATTAACCCTTGGAACGCCGCTGTGATACATTTGCTTGATGATTCATCATCATCATTACTTTAATTATTTTATATTATAGTCCAAATGGCTTGTGACGGATCTGTCACTAGGCACTAGGAGTTAATCCTGCAGTACTCACTTCATCGACGACCGTCTCCGGTTCAGTTGTCGATGCACATCGCAAGGGTCGAGCCCGGATTGCAACAGGGCCGCCTCTTGAGCGGCATCGGCGGGGTTAATATCCATTTTCCTTTAGTGTTTGCGTTAAATCGAAAAGAATCTTCAGGGTCACTTACATCATAATTGGTAAATATAATGCCAGATTCAAGTAATGAAAGATGCATAGTCATTGATTAGATATTAAGGTACGATTGCATTAATTTTAGCGTAAGTAGTTATACAGCGGGATATGACGTGTTTGGCAGGGATAGGCTGGAGGAGAAGGAACTCAGAGAGGTCGACCTTAGAGACTTCCTACGGTTCTGCAAGAAAATTGGAAGGCCAGAGGGAAGTATTGGGGAACGCTACCGGAACTCTAACCTGCAGCTCCAGCTAAGGGAAATGGGGTGAATGAGCACATTGGATGCTCGACAGCCCGCTCGAGGCCGGTCGAGCGTCCCTCCGTAACATAACATAACATGTACAGGTTGTACAGGGACTGTGGCGACGACCTGAAAGGACGTCTGCCACCAATATAATTGAAAATTTGAATTTTCTGTTCAAGATTATTTTCCAGTAGCACTTTTTTGATAGACGACATACGAGGGGTTAAGAAGGCCATATACCCGCGCTCCGGGTCGTACCTGGTGCAAAGAATTTCAATACAGCATGGAAACGCTTGCGGTGTAATCGGAACTTTTAGGCCAGATGCGGTTCGGGGCTTGTTTTTAATGTTGTGGCTTGACTTTACTAGCATAAGGGAAAATAACGAAGACTGTTGCGGATTACTTTATTGTTTTGTAGGAAATAACGATATCTGTACCTATCTGATGAAGCGTTGCGAATTTTAATACAATAATAGTAGGTATAGGTTATTGAAAGCATGCAATTGCATATGTTGCAGTGTGACCTGAAAGTAATACTCGTAAGGTGGATTTGTCTTTGTAGTTAGGTTTACTATCAATAAATTTAACAAGAACCGAGAAATCCCAAATACACGGTGGGAACGACAATATCGACAAACGTCACTCACACAATCACTCAATTTGCATTTTTTATAAATTTTGATATTGACACCTATAAAATGAATACTATTAACTTACAAACTCCTCTTCCAAAATACATGACAATAAATGTAGATTTATACAAGAGCAAAATATTGTGTTTCAAATAAATATTCTCTGTTAGCATGTTATGCACTGTGTACTTCCACCTTATAAACGAAAAGAACAAACAATACTTAGCGGCTTGCTAAATTAAGAGACGTTCAGGAATAAGGGGGTGTCTATACACATGGCCAGGAAATATAACCTTAAAATGTGTCAGTTTACTAAAATCACAACAGCATATCGTCGGGGATAGTGCAATATTGCGTAACTAACAAATTCAATTAGGCTCAATTTGAGTGTCAATTGTTTGATATTTGAACTCTATCTGTTTTGGTAGTTACGCGGTATTGCACTATTCCCGACGATTTGGGTATAGGGCTCTCTGAGGTTGTAAACTATACCACTGCATATGCAATCACATGCTCTCGGTGATCGTAAGCGGCACCATACCCGAATAAAATATATCTGTCAGATAGATGTTTTATACCTGGCTTTTTCTTTTTATACAGGGTGTAAACCTAATACAGGCGAAGCTCGTTAAGGTAAAGTACATTTAGATAACTTTTACTTACAATTAGAGAAACAAAAGTATCAGTACGAAATAATTCGCCGCGCAATATAGAGCAATACTCACAAGTTAAACGCTCGTTGACAGCTAATTTCAAAAGGAGATGACATAACGGTTATATCAATATTAACAAATTTTCGTAACTGCTCCGAAAATCTTTGAAAAAATCTGTGGGGTCATAACTAAGCGTAACTTTAAAAAACCTTGTAATCCATGATTACACTAACGAATCCCATGCCTGGTTTAATTTAGCGCCCATATTAATTCAAAACACGGTACCGGTATCCGTGAATACCGGTACCGTGTTTGGAAACAGGTCGTAAGCTTCATAAATAGTGTTTAAAAACATACCAATGTTGCACGATGTGCTTGCAGATAGCAGTCAGCAGAGCTGCGTTGTCGCTAGCGACATCTGTGAGGAGAATCGTCTTGTCGAGGGCAGCGGCTTCTTCGACTAGAGCGGGCATCGTTTTGTCCAGTTCGCTGTCCACCCAGCTCTCTGCTGGACGTATAAAATACGAATGTTTAAAGCTATCCTAAATAGTGTGAACGACATTAATTAACACTTTCGGCCCCCAACTTCAATGAACTTGTTGTTTACATACAATCTTCGACGTTCGACGTCTAGTTTAGTTATAGACGTTGTTGAGCTGAACATGTTACAAATTACAATATCGTCGGACAGCCAAAACTCACTAAGTAACAAAGACCTACTTGAAATAGAGATCGTATCTAAGTTCTGATTCAATACTGACATAAGAGATTGCTAAGAGTAGTGACAGTTTTTATAGTGAGTTTTGCTTGTGCTGACGATATGTTAATTTTAAATCTTAAAAATCGCATAATAAATTGACAGTTGATAATTGCAGTCTATAAAACGGTTTATAAGGCGGTGATATATTACTTGCACATAAGAGAGTGTGAATTTCGTATTGTTTCTGTCTTTTAAACGTATTGAGTTTACAGCTGTTTTTTTTTATTGTTGTCTACTGAATATAAAAATGTGACATACCTTCCGCTTCCGCATTTCTGGTCTCTTGTGACCTGCAAAAAAACATTTAATTAATTTAATTACACACTGCGAACACTAGTACTAAAAAAACGAGGGTCTCCTACATGTAATTAAAATTGGACAATATTATATTCGTCTTCAGTAGTTTATAAATATTGTTTTCGTATAGCATTTTAAGTGAATGAGTACAAAATAAAGCCTAACAACTTACTATTTGACCCTCGCCATGTTGCGGATTTTCAGTGACACTAATTTATTTTACTGGCAATGATTACTGTTTGACATCAGCGGCCCTACCGCAAAAATCGAAATTCGTAAATATCGAGGATTTGTCTCTCTCACTCTAATGACGCCTTCGTTTGAGTGACAGAGAAACATCCTCGAAATTTACGAATTTCGATTTTCGCGGTAGTAGGCCAGGCGTTGAATGTCATCGAATGTCACCGATGTAAACAAAAATAAAATATATCGCGACTTAAACGATTTCATCATAAAAATGCCGAAAAAGATACCAATAGAAGCAAGAAAAATCGTCTTAAATACAATAAAATCTTTAAACCAAAGAAAGGACGAAGGATTGAATAGTATTCCATTGGAAAATGTTTTGCAATTGGTTACTGACATGACATCACATTATTGCCATAGGTAAACTGTTTGTAGCGACACTGTGTCAGGGTCAAATAGAAAGTTGTTAGGCTTTACTTTAATTTTTACAAAAAAAAATCGGTTCCGAAAATTCCGAAAGTACCGCGTTCCAATTTTGAATACCCGGGAGCAAACCCTAATGCGTATGTATGTACAGTCACCACACGGGATTGTTGAGCCACTTGCCACTGCTCGCAACTTGGTCGAATAATACACATCGGGTTCCGAACTCTTATGAGGCTGGTATCACGACTTCGGCCGAACTCTGCTGACCAATGGGGCGGTCGTTGCTACTGCGTATTCTTCAGAAGGTGACATTACCATGGTTACGTAATAACAAAAATGTTTAACCAATGATTGTTCGCTATTTTTCCGGAAGCTGACGTTACTATAGTTACGTTATAACATCCGCTTTAGACCTGGAGACGTCAATCTAACTTCAGAGCCCTGATGGTAGTTTCGTTCACTTTCCTTTTAACGGCTGTCACTGACAGGTATTTTTTCAAAGTTAGAATTTCAGTCAGAAACTATCAAGTTTCTATTATACATTTTTATGGCTACTGACAGATTATAGGATTATGGGTAGATTGTCAAAGGTTACCTACCATATTTCTACAAAGGTTACATTACATAAGTTTTCAACTAACGTCAACCTGAGCAGCTGTATCGAATGATAATAAAGACAGCAATAGCATTTGTCTCTGTCAATGAAAAAAATAATTTAAAATTTCTCGATAACATGCCTATTTATATGAATATGAATGGAAAAAGTAACTCGCATATTAATATCAGATAAATCATGGCTTCCGATTTGAAGCAAATACGAATAAATTACTAAACGGTTTTAAGGGTCAATCACTTTTTTTTATGTTGTTATTCTGTCACATCACCCAGGGGACAACAGTGTGATAGTTTGCTAGGGGAAAGTGTCCTACATTGTCTACTATCATGATTAGTGAGTGACCCACCTTGGAAGGGCCCCATAACTGCCAAAAAATTCAAAGTTTTGTCATTTTTAATGCCATTAAACTGTGAATTTAACGGTGACCCAGGAGAACGTAACCATGGCAACGAGTGACATAAAAAAAGTGATTGACCCTTAAACAAATCTATGAAGAACTGTCGTTATCCAGTTTACTCTAGGAACAACGACATCTAGCGTCTAATAATGGCCGATGACTAATCCTTAATTCTCGTAGACGAGGAAATTTTTATTATTTCAACTAGTTTTGACACACTGAAATTTTGACGCAACAATGATTCGTATTTGACTGACATATCATCGGGGAACATCGGTCATGTCGCGATCGTGCCTACTAACGAAAAATACCGAACCCATAATATTACACGACCAAATTGCATCCATTGCCAAGTGGCTCAACATTCCCATGTGGTGACTGTACCATGCTCGTCTAAGTGAGATAAGACATGTCAGGGTAAATCTGCGGTCACCGAACGGGGAACGAACTTTAGGTGGGAGGCAGGGTGTCCGTTACTGTATTGTACGTTATACTTCACACTTCACAGGCTAAGCGCTTTATTATTTTTCATCACACCTGCTCGTAAAAAGTGTTATTATTCGCAGGCATACTTGAACGTAATGAGCTGTATTATGCCCATGGGCAATAATGGATTTTCATACGACATTATGTCGCACTAGCGCGGCACGGCGCGCGCAAGCCGAGATTCCTTTTATAAATGATGAATTCAAGTCATCCCTGATTTTGAGAAATAATTTAGACCATTTTAGAGTAGTTTCGTGAAAATATATAGTTTTATTTACTTTTTTTGCCTCACAGGTGTGATGAAAAACATTGTGAAGTACACTACACACTCGTTCACAATTTCTTATTTACCGCCCTTAATACACAATGTACTATTCCTACACAAAAGATCCCAATGGGTCGAAGTGTATCTGTAAGGGCCCCACCAATAAGATAAGCGCCTTATTCAGACACGTCTCCTAACTTAGCAAGCTGCTAATTATTGTCTGTCCCTTTCGCTCTTATAGACATATTGGTAAGGCCGAAAGGGACAAACAATACTTAGTGGCTTTTTAAGTTAGGAGTTTATGAATAAGGGGGTAAGTATTGTACTCACGCGCCGGCGTCCGGGGTGCGCGCTGTCTCGCTCTCGGTCCGGAACACGCTGCGCAGTGCGTTGCGCAGCGCTAGTGACGCGTGCGCGCCTTCCGGGGCGGTCGACGTGGGGGTCGGGAGTTCGGTCTCGGTTGGCGACGTGTTCGCTGAGCGCTTGGCACCTGAGACTGAGGGTTTGTTGGTTATGTTTTGTTTGGATATAGGTAGTTCCAGTAGAGTCGAACATCTACACAGTGTTTTTTTTTAATTCCGTTAAATTTAACAGACTGCTTGGTACGTTAATTGGAGCTACCTGGTATAATATAGCTTATAGACGAACCAGAAAACATTTTTTTTTTTTTCGTTTTCATACATAATAAATGAAATGGTAAGTGTGAGATAACCTTAAGAATAACACAAAAGTTAATTTCAGGTGACTGACAGCACATGTCAAAATAAGTAGCATTATAATGTAATAAAGGTTGCAATACACTTGTTCAGTCATTAAACTTATTTTTTTAATAAATCAATAACAGAAAGAGTTAAGATAATAGTTTCTTAGAGAAATTGATTATGTTTGACCTAAATAAGCTTCCTTTTAATTTAACGGAAATCAATAAAAACACGGTGTATATGTCATTTAATCGAAAGGAGAATTTGAAATGGACGTTCTTTTTTCGTACTGACAGCAAATCCAATGGCAACTGTAAGATTGACCACATAGTTTGTTCAAGGGATTTGCGTCAATATTTTGTCGCAACTCACGTTTAAATCATTTATTCAGTCACATTTTTTTTGGAAATTAGTTAGACGTGTGTGTAAATCGTTCACTTAAACTCTGGTGAAATTATCTATACCATACCCTATTTTCATAATCGAAAGAATAATTTAGATTGTTTTATTGTTTTCAACAGTGCACGGTGTAACGGTTTTTTCACATATATTTTTTCTTTATTTATATTCAATAATAAGCTTTGAAAACTCTTGCCATATGCTGCCGGTTCATATATTTCGAATAGACGTAAATGTATTATGCAACAGAGATAAACAAAACACACCTTAGAAGTGTCTAATGTTACTGGCCAAATTTGGTTTATTTTGATTTTGACATCAAAAACGTATACACAAATTCATTTTATAAAAAATAGATTTTCACTAAATTCTCCATACAAAACTTAAGTTAATAAGGTATACTCTTGGGTCGACTCATTCGTCTTTGACCAAATACGAAATGACAAAAAACGATTGAGTCGAAATAAGAAAAAGGTCAACAACTTATTATGGTCAAAGACGACAATGACTGCAGACTAACTTGACGAATGTAATGGGTGACGAAAGCAGAATCGGACAAATTTAGGAACGTGACGAAAAACGAATGAGACGGCCCAAGAGTATACCGTTAATAATTAACTTACTAGTGCAGATGTGTGACAGCAGATTGGCCAACTGTTGTTGATCCACGACGCCGATGTATTTGCAGATGGATATACAGAGGGAGCTACTTAGCTCGTTGTTCTCACAGCCGGCGAATATCTTTATAAATAACCTGGCGAATATAAAAACCAGTCAGTATTTACACTAAACCGAGTGTAGGGGTGATTCTTCAAAGATTTTTAACCAGAGCAGGTAAAAGGTTTTCTTCGGTCAGGTATTTTTCGGGTTTTTACAGAAATAATAAGTGTCACTGTCACTCCTTTCCGTCTATTTCAATTGACGTTTCCTCGACGACATCGTGTTCTTCTGTGTATAAGTAAAAAATAGACCTAATTTAATTTACATTGGTTTAGAATTGAAAGTTAAAGTGGAATTTTTTTCTTAGGTTACCGCGAGGATTACACATGAAATAAAACTATACAAACGGATAAACTCACGTAAATTAACTAATTTTCACTTTATTCCTAGTGTTCGTGGTCTGCGGATGACTGACAATGGAGGAAATTTGATAGATCTACCTCCATCAAAATAAAAAAAAAATGAAATTTTTATTGATTTTTCCGAAAAAAAATCTGGAAATAAAACGAGCTGTTTGGAAAGAAACGGGATTTAATTCGGAAAATTTCAACGCTATTCTCGGTGTGAGTCTGTATGGGCTACTACGTAAAAAGTTAAATTTAAACTCACTCGATAACTTTTTCGGCATAAGCGACCCTCGCGTTGGGCACGGAGAGCAGAATCTTGGCGAGCACGTATTCTGATTCGTCAGCGAAAACTGTCTCGTAGGCGAGGCGGCCTTGTGGCGTGGTCAATGCTTTCTCCCAGTAATTTACCTGCATAGAATGAGTTGAATGGAAAATCAAACATTGATTGCGGGAAGGTTATCGTTAGGGTTGTTAGTAAAAAAATAGTTAAGGGTTCAATCACAACAAAAACTAAAGATAGTCATACAAACTATGTCATATCTCATATACTCTGTCCAAAAACCTTCGCAAGTAGTAAGAGGAAGTTTAAAAGATTTAGGTTCGTATCGTTGATCTAATAGAAATTTTGAATTTGGCGACCTTTTTCAGTGCCAATAGTTGTTACACAAAATTTAACCTCGTAACACAAAAATTATAATATTTTTTATAATCTGAGCTCAAACACGTGTCCAGATCTAGAAGAATCAGGTTTTCAGGATTTTTTTTTCGAAATACTACAGTTGCGTACCAATACTTCACCGGTACCAGTGCTTATAACCATACGTCGCACTCTAGCGGGCAGTTTCGTGGCAAGGTAAGGTTTACAAAAAAAATCGTAACTTTTTTTTTTTTATTTATACCACGTCGGTGGCAAACAAGCATACGGCCCGCCTGATGGAAAGCAGTCACCGTAGCCTATGGGCGCCTGCAACCTCAGGATGTCACATGCGCGTTGCCGACCCAATAAAAATAACGTTGGCACAACAAAGTGGCTCCACTCCACCTGATCGTAAGTGAAAAGTAGAGCCTAAATCGCGGCGGCAACGAACAGGAGACAATCAGTAACCTGTTAGTTGCCACCGCCTTGCTGGCCCGCTAGATGCTGGTAAATACACCGGCTGACCCCGAAACACGGCAAACACGAAGGTAAGTCATTTCACGGGCGTTTACACCGAATGTACGGTGGTAGCCAACCAGGCGGGTACTAGTAAAAATACCCTACCACCGGCTGAGAAGCTGGATACTCAGTATTTCCCTTAGTCGACTCCTACGACACCCACGGGAAGAGAGGGGCGGTGATTTTTGTATTCTTACTCCGTCACCGCACGGATAATATAATGTATTTAGTAACTTACGAGTATTATAATGTATTTAGTATTTGTAACAGTTTATTTCAATTATTTATAAAGAAGCAAAATGTGTATTTGCTGTAGCCAGCGTAGAAGAGGAAGTTAAGTTTATTAATACACAATAATACACATCTCTCTGAAATCAAAAATAACATACAATATAATTGCAAAATTCGAATTTGCCAATGTAATCTTCCTTTAATGTAATAAATAAGACTATGAACAAATTGTCAAAAGTACGCCTGCACCCTAAACGAAAACCAGAACGCCGGCAATTTAGAAAAAATATTAATAATATATTCGCATAGCTACTTAAGTAAATTAAATATTTTACATACTAGTAAATTGTATTTTTATATAAAATTGAATGTATACTAAAAAATAGTACTTTACTAACTTACTACCTTAGTTTATAAGATATTTAGAATTGTACATTATAAGTACTAGGTACCAAATACTAAGTACAAATACTTCTGATTATTTTAAAATGAATTGATGTATTTGTGAACCTTATCTATCATTTTGACATGCCACCAAACTGCCCGCTGGAGTGCGACGTATGCTTATAACCATGGTCATAATTCCATCACCAACCTCTAAACCGCTTTAAATATTGAGCAAACGGGTTACTCACGTATTACCAAACCGGAATCAGAAAGGAATTCGAATGTACTGTTGACACAACAAATGATACAACATTTACCAAGAAAAGAGTTGTTTATAGATGTAGTGAGTGATTAATTAATCTATTGTCTGAAAGTTTCTGCACTTAAACTATGCATTTAGCTATGAATATATCCTAGATTGACTTATGACCTGTTGTGTCAACAGTACTTTCCAATCCCATTCTAATCGCGGTATGATAATAATTAACACGTCGTGCTTTGGTCGCGGGCCATCCATGATGAAATTATCGACTCAAATTACGTGAGTAACCCGTTTGCTAAATATTTAAATATATTTGAGTCTCACAACAGTTACAATTCTATAAACCTCTTACCATATGCCGCAGCGTCTTCTCAGTGGATCGTTGCAAGTGTTCCACCAGAACCGGGTAGGTGGTCTTCAGTATATGCTCGTGTATAAGCTGCACGGACTTGGCTTCTACCGGCACGAGTATGTTGAGAGTGGCGCCGAGTGGCTCGGGAGACATGAACTGGAGACGGCCGTCCGTCTGTGTAATAGAGAGGTTATACTTGTAAAACAATCTTGAAAAGCTGTTTGTCGTTGGGGACATTGAAGGCAAAAGAGCCCGTGGCCGTATACCAACCAGATGGTCTGACCAGGCCAAAGAAGCAACTTTGAAACAACTAATTTTTCTCAAACTGGCAATGAAATGTTGGCATTACGTACGTCAAATTAAACCGGGAAGTACCATCTCACTGGTTCGACGATTGAACTTGATTATGTAAAGGCATTTCATAACTACTTAAGTACCGGAAGGAACCTGCTTTAAAAAGTTAAATACCGGAAGTAAATTGTAAAGTGACAGAACATCTTGGCATATCACCGTAAAAACTAATGTCAAGGTAAAAGATTATCTCAAATAGTTTAAATAAAAAATTGACGTACAAACAGCAACACAGCTAGGTATACACTTCAGAAACTGGAAATATTGCATGAAAGAGAATCACACTTACAGTCACATGTCAGTTACATAGGAATGTTGAGCCACTTGGTAAAGGATGCAATTTGGTCGTGTAATATTATGGGTTCGGTATTTTTCGTTAGTAGGCACGATCGCGACATTTCCGATGGTCCCCGATGATATGTCATCGAATATTTGTTGCGTCAAAATTTCAGTATTTGAAAACTAGTTGACATATTAAAAATTCGTTCGTCTACGAAAATTAAGAATTAGCTATCGGCCATGATTAGACGCTAGATGTCGTTGTTCCTAGTGGAAACTGGATAACGACAGTTCTTCATAGATTTGTCTAAAACCGTTTAGTAATTTAATTAAGGTTTCTTCAAATCGGATGCCATGATTTATCTGACATTAATAGGCGAGGTATTTTTTCAAGTCAAGATATTTTTACAAATGGCCATGTTATCGGGCAATTTTAAATTATTTTTTCATTGACTGAGACAAATGCTATTGCTATCTTTATTATAATTCATCACATCTCTTAGTTGACGTTTGTTGAATACTTATGTAACCTTTGTGGAAATGGCCATGTTATCGGGCAATTTTAAATTATTTTTTTCATTGACAGAGACAAATGCTATTGCTGTCTTTATTATAATTCATCACATCTCTTAGTTGACGTTAGTTGAATACTTATGTAACCTTTGTGGAAATATATAATCCTTTAATCTGTCAGTAGCCATACAAACGTTTAACAGAGACTTGATAAGTAGTTTCTGGCTGAAATTCTAACGTCGAAAAAATATCTGACAGTGACAGCCGTTGAAAGGAAAATGAACGAAAATTTCTACATAGCAGCTTAGCAGTCAAATTACCGGCTCTGAAGTTAGATTGACGTCTCCAGGACTAAAGCGGATGTTATATATAACGTAACTATAGTAACGTCAGCTTCCGGAAAAATTGCAATCAATCATTGGTTAAACGTTTTTGTTATTACGTAACCATGGTAATGTCACCTTCTGAAGAAACCGCGAGCGATCATTGGTTAACCCGCCCCATTGGTCAGCAGAGTTCGGCCGAAGTCGTGATACCAGTCTCATAAGCTTTCGGAACCCGATTTGTATTATTCGACCAAGTTGCGAACAGTGCGAACAATAAACATTCCCGTGTATTATTTAATTTGAAGTTGACATAATATAAATATATTTATCTCTTTCATTTTCTCTCTGCTCTGTCTTTAATGGTCCGTTAGAAGTGTTGCTGTTTGTACAGTCAGGGAATTTAATTTCCTACCCATTTCGTAGAAATGTTGTTAGGCATTCACGATGCATTAAGGTCGAAATTTTAATTTTAGTATTGATGTGTCAATACCCATTATTTGTCAGTGTCACTGCACGTCACATAGAACCTCTTTACGAAGTTATTTACTTTTCTAATAAATAATTACTTAAACACATGGCAGATGCTGTCAGTGTCAGTCGAGAAAATTGTGAAATAATTTTCAAAAGCGAAATTATTGTGAGCGCAAATGTTAGAGTTACACCAGGAAGGAGTAGGAATTCATGAAATAACACGTTGGTTAAATGTGATTAGGAACACTGCTCGCCGTTGGGTACGGCGATACAATGCTGAAGGAAACCTTATTGATCAAAGGCAAAATAACCATCGCCCGCTAGCATTAGCCGAAGACCAACGCCGATTAATGCGACGTCAATATAATTTGGATGGCTCTACGACAACAGGATGGTTTGCAGAAATGTTTGACGTTCACCCTAGAACAATAAGGAATTGCCTACATGCAATGGATTTTCATCACAGGCGGCCTGCGAAAAAAATTGCATTGACCGAGGCTCATAAAGCAGCGCCACATCACTTCGCCCGTCAGTAATTAAATCTTGACTAGACATCTACAGCATTTTCCAGCTCTCAAACCGGAAGATTACATTTGTGGCGTGGTCATTCGCGATCTTGGTGGATACACGTGTTTTTAATTGAATTTTTTATGACTATTGTGCTAATTTGTTGCGTTGAAAACTTATTTTTTTTAATAAACACCCTGGTCAAGTGATTGATTAAATAAGATTGAATGAGATAAAATAGTGTTCTTGTTATGAATAATATATGTTATGAATAAAGAACGTCCGTTATGCTTTTATTGAATTATCACTTTAGTCAATTATGTTAGTTTATCTACAGAAACATTTTGCTTTCAGCCTATATATCGGCACCAGCGGCCCTACCGCGAACTTTGAAATCCGCAAATTTCGAGAATTTGTCTCTCACTCTCTAATGACGCCTTCGTTAGAGTGACAGAGAAAAATGATCGATATTTACGAATCTCGTAGTTCGCGGTAGTAGACCAGTGTCTGGATTCGTCGACAATCAAAAATTTAAATTTTGATTCCGACTTCCCGATTCATTCAAATATAGCAAGGCTGAAAGCGATAGAAATATATTTTGTTAGATTTTCGATTACTGTCATCCATTTTTAGCAGTGCCTTGACGTTTTACAGTTCCCCATGTCAACGTTCTTATTCATATCAGTTGCTTAGTAACACAAACGAATGCGTCTGATATGTCAAAGTAACGTTGTGCTTAGTAGATAGCTCTTATGATGACTGTTTGCTATACGATATTGATCCTTAGGTGGGTAGGAATTTAAATTCCCCGACTGTACAAGTAGTTTTTTTTTATTATTTTATAGATTCGTTTCGTTCTTTGACTTATTTATTTGTGTACTGTGAAAATTAATTTAGATTTTTTATTTCATTGCAAGTTTGAGAAAAGCACTATACAAATCTCGGCGAGAAACAAGGTTATAGGCCACGCATCTCTATCTTAGATATATCTACTTGGCCTGTAACCTTTCGTTTCCCGTCCTCTATAGTAATGTACTATTACCAGGCGGTGAGGGCTACGATGGACCGAGGCCAATGGAGACAGATTATCAAGTAAAACCATCTAGTGATCACAATACTCAGTAATAAGGGATCAACTTATTTCTCAGTCTTTTACAGCGCTTTTTCAGTTACCAAAGCCGGGACGACGAGGTCCAACGTCCTCTTCATGAGCCCAGGATTCTCCGCGATCTTCGGAGTGGCGATTTCGAGCAATTTGGCGGCCGAGTACGCGAGCGTCATCAGAGACATGCCCACGGAGTATTTCTAGTTGGATTGGAGCTGACCATCAAAGATACTAAGGACGATATTACCGCGCTTTATCGCTTACCAAAGCCGGGACTACGAGGTCCAACGTCCTCTTCATGAGCCCAGGATTTTCTGCGATCTTCGGAGCGGCGATTTCGAGCAGGTTGGCGGCAGAGTACGCGAGCATCATCAAAGACATGCCCACGGAGTATTTCTGATTGTAGCTGACCATCAAAGATACCACGAGCAATATTACCCCGCTTTTTCACTTACCAAAGCCGGGACTACGAGGTCCAATGTCCTCTTCATGAGCCCAGGATTCTCCGCGATTTTCGGCGCGGCGATTTCGAGCAGTTTGGCGGCCGAATATGCGAGCGTCATCAGAAACATGCCCACGGAGTATTTCTGGTTGGAGCTTACCATCAAAGATACTAAGGACGATATTACCGCGCTTTATCGCTTACCAAAGCCGGGACTACGAGGTCCAACGTCCTCTTCATGAGCCCAGGATTCTCTGCGATCTTCGGCGCGGCGATTTCGAGCAGTTTGGCGGCAGAGTACGCGAGCGTCATAAGGGACATGCCCACGGAGTACTTCTGGTTGGCGCTGATCAATTCGATGTGGGATGCCACGAGCGCTAGCACGGCGCTTTCGAGGGGTATGATGTGGGATTGGTATTGGTCCTGCGGGAGAGTTAATCTTATCGTTAATAGGTCACTGAATTAATACAAAGCGCGCATCGCGCATGATATTTTGCATTCTGAACATATGTAATACATCCGTTCACATGTTAGAATGAGAGAACTAATTTGGAAATAATTGCCCAGAGTAATTGCTAGTTAAGCTTAACAGAACAATTGAATGATTACTAAAATAACTTGTGAAAAAATGGACTAGGTATTTATTGAAGTTGTTATTTTAATTTAACCCTTAAATGCATAGTGATTTATATATATTATGCATCATGTATTCTGGACTCTATTGACAGCATGCCAGAATTCAAATTTGAATAAGTTTTGTCAAGGTCATGCATTTAAGGGTTAACTCTTGTCAATACTCTAAGCTAAGTATTGTTTGTCCCTTTCGATCTTATCAATTTGTCTATAAGTAAAAGAGAATGGGACAAACAATACTTAGCGGCGTCCCAAGTTAGGAGACGTTTATAATTACGGGGGTATCATTTTAATGTATTTTTTGGAGGCTGGGACCTTATCTTATGTTCTGATCGACTTGAGACTGACGTTGCCAACGTATAACTGACAAAATATAAACAACGACTTCCGTTTGAAAGTTACAAAAAGATCCTTAGCGCTGTCAAAAACCCCCAGCTGGGTGGACGGCAATTAGAATACATTGCCACCACTCCAACTCTTTCCGCTGGTGTCCTAAGAGTCGACTAAGGGATTGAAGTGCCACTGCCCATTCTTTGATAGAAAATTGACGATAGGCAGCAGCATCGTCATAGTGGACATTACCGCGATCGCCAATCCGCTTGCCCAGCGTGGCCATTATGAGCATTTACCTCCTAATGCGTATACGCATAGCTAATAGGAGAGGCCTACATCTAGCAGTTGGGTCAAAATTCTTTTCGTTGTCTTTTTTTGTGTTCTTAAAAAACGTGACGCAGTGGTGATTTTTGTATGAGATGATGTTTTGTTTTCAATGTCAGAACTCGACCTGAGAGGCATAAGGTCGCTTCTGTGGGTATGAGATATATCTAAATTCGACCTTGTCTCAAAAGCATAAAGTTACACTTACAAGTCAGAGAAATTGCTAAATCCGACCTTATGCCTTTCATGTCGAGTTCAGACATTGAAAACAAAACATCATCTCATAGATACTTAGTATGGATTAAAATCTAGCCTAAAAAAAAATACAAGTGCAGCGTATTTTTTAAATATACTTAGTCGAAACAGTAACTAAAAGCGTGACAGAGTGGTATGAAACAATACAACGAAAAGAATTTTGACCCAGTTAACATAGGCTGGTGATGATGTAGGCAGTTCCAGTACCATGTTGATGGAAGCTGGAGGCGAGCAGAGACGCTCGAGGGCGGCGGCCGCAGTACTAGGCAGCTGCATGCTGAGCCAGCAGCCGAGGGTGTTGGACGCAAGGATGGCAGGCATGTTGGTGCCGCTGACCATCATGCGGGCGCGACGGACGGCCGCCTTCGACAGGTTGTTCGAGTTCTCCATTAACATAGGACCCAGTTAACATAGGCTGGTGATGTGATGATGTAGGCAGTTCCAGTACCATGTTGATGGAAGCTGGTGGCGAGCAGAGACGCTCGAGGGCGGCGGCCGCAGTACTAGGCAGCTGCATGCTGAGCCAGCAGCCGAGGGTGTTGGACGCCAGGATGGCTGGCATGTTGGTGCCGCTGACCATCATGCGGGCGCGACGGACGGCCGCCTTCGACGGGTTGTTCGAGTTCTCCATTAACATAGGACCCAGTTAACATAGGCTGGTGATGATGTAGGCAGTTCTAGTACCATGTTGATGGAAGCTGGAGGCGAGCAGAGACGCTCGAGCGCTGCGGCCGCAGTACTAGGCAGCTGCATGCTGAGCCAGCAGCCGAGGGTGTTGGACGCCAGGATGGCAGGCATGTTGGTGCCGCTGACCATCATGCGGGCGCGACGGACGGCCGCCTTCGACGGGTTGTTTGAGTTCTCCATTAGACCATCCAGTTCGAGGTCGGCGCTGAGCCTGGGGAATGAGATGTGGTTGTGTAAAGGTCGACGGACTTTGTAACAACTGAACGGCGACCCTACTCAATGCCAAATATGGAAATTTAGGCCCTAAAGTCCATTCATCCTTAGAGAACTATCTAGTAAACAACTTTCTAACCTAAAAGTACACGTTTACTGTTGTAAACTGCTGTTTCCTTGATTAAAACTTAAGCAATTTACTAATCACTACGGACGGACTGCACAAATACGGACTCAGGTATTTTGGTATAAATATGGCAGTTTACAACAGAAAACGTGTACTTTTAGGTTAGAAAGTTGTTTACTAGATAAGACAGCTAAGGATGAATGGACTTTATGTCATATGTTTGATTTCAAAATAATATACTAGAGTAGTGTACGACGAGTGGTCTATGCGTCGTATGTACACTAAAGGTCAACCCGGACACGTTCGTCACACATTGACCACAAGTTGTCCACACGGCGACTAAGATGCGTTTGCGACTGACGTGTATCGAGCAACCATTTGCTTAAAAAATACAATTCAAATTATACTCATCAATAGGAATGTATGGTACGAAATTAAGTACATGAATAAATAGTCATGGTAATAGTTATTAACCTCCTGATATCCATTGCCCTACGAGGACATTTCACTACGATCAAATTTAAATTAAAACGGAGTTACAATTGTTTTGTTTCATATTATTTACCGACTAAAAACAACTTTATTTCCCGCCGAGTACGAGTGTATACCTAAAAATTACAATGTCGATTTCTCTTGTTTAGGAGGTTAAACTCACCGGCAGCACTCGAAAGCAGTCTCCACCAAACTCAGCAAGTCAGGGATGAACTCCTGCACCTCTGCAGCGGACGCGTCGCCCAGGGTGTGCTTCAGACGGACGAGGGCCGCGTCGCAAGAGATAACGTCCATCAACACCGGGAGACCATTGGCTGATGACAGATTAAACTCACCGGCAGCACTCGAAAGCTGTCTCCACCAAACTCAGCAAGTCAGGGATGAACTCCTGCACCTCTGCAGCGGACGCATCGCCCAGGGTGTGCTTCAGACGGACGAGGACCGCGTCGCAGGAGATCATGTCTAACAACGCAAGGAGACCGTTGGCTGATGACAGATTAAACTCACCGGCAGCACTCGAAAGCGGTCTCCACTAAACTCAGCAAGTCAGGGATGAATTCCTGCACCTCTGCAGCGGACGCATCGCCCAGGGTGTGCTTCAGACGGACGAGGGCCGCGTCGCAAGAGATCAAGTCTAACAACACCGGGAGACCGTTGGCTGATGACAGATTAAACTCACCGGCAGCACTCGAAACCTGTCTCCACCAAACTCAGCAAGTCGGGAATGAACTCCTGCACCTCTGCAGCGGACGTATCGCCCAGGGTGTGCTTCAGACGGACGAGGGCCGCGTCGCAGGAGATCACGTCCATCAACGCTGGGAGACCGTTGGCTGATGATAGGTTAAACTCACCGGCAGCACTCGAAAGCGGTCTCCACCAAAATCAGCAAGTCAGGGATGAACTCCTGCACCTCTGCAGCGGACGCATCGCCCAGGGTGTGCTTCAGTCAGACGGACGCATCGCCCAGGGTGTGCTTCAGACGGACGAGGACCGCGTCGCAGGAGATCATGTGCATCAACGCCGGAAGACCGTTGGCTGATGAAAGATAGGTTAAACTCACCGGCAGCACTCGAAAGCGGTCTCCACCAAACTCAGCAAGTCAGGGATGAACTCCTGCACCTCTGCAGCGGACGCATCGCCCAGGGTGTGCTTCAGACGGACGAGGGCCGCGTCGCAGGAGATCACGTCCAGCAAGGCCGGGAGACCGTTGGCTGATGAATAATAATCACCAAATTATTTAAAAAAAACCGCCTTTAAGCGATTTCTCCAAGATCCCATCACAACCCGATTTGGTGCAGACGCCGTCACGATCTGTTTTGATGTCGATTAAAGTAGTTATTATGATACAAGTGTGGAAGGTAAGCTATTTTCGGGAAGAGTGTCGGTGACTATAAAACATGAGCGAAGCGAGTGTTTTAAACCCGACACGAGTTAAAATACGGCCTATATTTTAATGTGTATTAAACAACATTAAATTTTACAATGCATTATGCAAGGAAAACCAAACTATCTCGGAAGCATCAATCAGGTCGTGCGGAAAAGAACTATGAAAATTCTATCCCGCACACGTGCGGAAAAAATCGCTTTCTGTGCATATGTTTACTCTCAAAAAGAGCACTTTCTGAGCATTGTAAAAATAACTATCGAAATTAATACAATTGAAGCTCATTGTGATAGCAATATGCTTTCAAAGGTAAAGGATTATGCAATACATCTTGTAAAATGTGTATATGCTCTTTGTGCTTGTCATAGATAAATTTTATTTCATTTTCATCTTCCATTAGCTTCGTATAGTCGCCATCAGATATATCAGAGTTAAAATGACTATAAAAAACGTATAATTGTTAAACACTCACGTGTGATATTGTCCTTGAGATGCTTGATGGTTTCGCCAGCCAGCCAGAGGTGGTACTTCATGTTGTCACACGACGTGCTCACGCCGGCGAGCAAGTTCTCTGCGTACTGCGAAGGAGACAGGCTAATTAGTTGGAGGCCGATTCATTTTTGTATTTTATGACGATAGTATACATATATGGCTGTGTGGTGACGGCAGTAAGAATACATTTGTCACCACCCCAACTTCTCCTGCGGGTGTCGTAAAAGTCGACTAAGGGATTGAAGTGTCACTGACCATTATTTCGTTCTGTCGGACCCAGAGGGGGGCGAGGCCCTTGAAGAAGGTGCCGTAGCCCTCGTTGGCCACCATCTTGTAGTGTTACCTTGTAGAGCAGCTCCACGGTCTTCTCGATAAAAAATGATGATGGGCAGCAGCGTAATCGTAGTGGACACATTACTGCGATCGCCAATCCGCTTGCCCAGCGTGGCGATTATGGGCATTTCCCTCCTAATGTGTCTATACGCATAGTTAATAGGAGAGGCCTACGTCCAGCAGTGGACTATCATAGGCTGATGATGATGATGATGAGTATACATAATAAGAATTATATCCACGTATGGCCCACAATACTATATTCTTAAAATCTCATTTTACACCTTGCTATGTAAGGAATAGCGGTAATTTTCGTTTGCTAGTAAAATTAATGAAACAAAGGAAATGCGACTTAATTACATTAACGAAATTAAAACTGTCGCATACGAGGTGGGGTATAACAGACCTCAAATATATGGAAACGTCGTATAGACATTTTTCATCTGGTATGCGGAGGGTAAAATTTTATTAAAGTGGAGCGTAAATGTAATGTATTTTGTGACTTACGAGGGTATTGTTGACAGTATGTATATAGGTTGTTTTGCCACCCACTGAAACCTCAAAAACACCCACAAGTCAAACTAAGTAACATCTACTATGGGTAAAACCATGAAATCGCGAAATAAAAGTAATTCTTTAATACAAACATTCAAGATCACACCATCAAAATGTATGAAAAAGTCAATATTTATTTCGCAATTTTGGGGTTAGTCCCATATTAAAAGAGACAAATGGCTTGATGCTGTATTGAGGTCATACCTGTATACCTACGAACAAATAAAACATGGAAGCCGCACGCCATATTAAATTGCCTTTCAAAAACGGTCCTGAACTTTAGTTGTCAAGTGTCACCCCCTCTTCAATGCATCACGGTAATGAATGTCAAAATCAACCTATAAAAACTTAAACCGCAATTTAAAAATAGTTGTGATTGGTCTATCAAAGTTTTGATTGGCTATATTCTATAAACATAATGTCAAAGATGTTGCGCCGAAATATGCGCGGCGTTAAGAAAAGCGCTATGTCCTGCCTATCTTGGCACAATTGAACAATTGGTTTTGGGGGCATTTTTGAGCTGGCGTTAGACGTCCATGTTATATATGGTCGCAGCTGTATACGTTGTCTGCTTGATGAGCATATCCTTTAGCCAGGGGTTGAGCACCTTAGGATCGCTGGTGGCACGCTCCGTTTGTAGCTCTCAGAGTCGGTGACTTAGAAACGTAGCATAGATTGTGGTCATACCTGTGTATACATGCCCTGCTTGACTAAAGCATCCTTCAGCCAGGGGTTGAAAACCTTCTTGTTGTCGGCCCTCGGCGCCCAGATGATGGCGTGGAGGGGCAGCGGCGACGGCAGATCGGCTTGCGTGCCGGCTTGGAGCTTGTCCATGTGGGGAGTCGCTGGTGGCATGCTCCGTCTGTAGCTCTCAGTGTCGGTGACTTAGAAACGTAGTATAGATTGTGGTCATACCTGTGTATACATGCCCTGCTTGACTAAAGCATCCTTCAGCCAGGGGTTGAAAACCTTCTTGTTGTCGGCCCTCGGCGCCCAGATGATGGCGTGGAGGGGCAGCGGCGACGGCAGATCGGCTTGCGTGCCGGCTTGGAGCTTGTCCATGTGGGGAGTCGCTGGTGGCATGCTCCGTCTGTAGCTCTCAGTGTCGGTGACTTAGAAACGTAGTATAGATTGTGGTCATACCTGTGTATACATGCCCTGCTTGACTAAAGCATCCTTCAGCCAGGGGTTGAAAACCTTCTTGTTGTCGGCCCTCGGCGCCCAGATGATGGCGTGGAGGGGCAGCGGCGACGGCAGATCGGCTTGCGTGCCGGCTTGGAGCTTGTCCATGTGGGGAGTCGCTGGTGGCATGCTTACGACGAGTCTGGGGGATATTGTGGGTGTCATTTGCAGTAATCTATTATTTTTTTGCACTAACCTTATTCGTAAAGTAATCCTAACTTAAGCCTAAGGTCTTTTAGAAGTATTGATAAATAAATAAAGGGGAAGCTTTATGTTTGGGCCTCAGCACCCACACTTGATAGACTAATAAACATTACTCCAAGATTTATTACGATAAATACATTTTAGGGAACAATTTTATAGTATTTGGCCGGCGGTTGGATACAACCTTAGGCTAACGTACAGTCACGGATTTTAATTGTTAAGCCGCTTGGCAATGGATGCAATTTGGTCTAGTAATATTATGGGTTCGGTATTTTTCGTTAGTAGGCACGATCGCGACAAGACTGATGTTCCCCGATGAAATGTCAGTTAAATACGAATCTTCGTTGTGTCAACATTTCAGTATGTCAAAACTAGTTGACATAATAAAAATTCCTTCGTCATTATCTCGTCACCCACGGGACAACAGTGGCATAGTTAGCTACAAGAAAGTATCCTGCAAGCTCTATTACCAAGATTAGTGACTCCACCTTGAAAAGGCCACATAACTGTCAAAAAATTTAAAGTGTTGTAAATTTTAACGCTATTAACCTCGTCCTGCCCGTCATACTAAGTTTGAGCTATTGAAATTTAAACCTAGTGCGTTTGAAAATATAGTCGCTTTTCTTTTGTTCTATATTCTCGAATATGTCCTTTATAAATCACATTGGGCAGGACGAGGTTAAACTGATTTTTAAGGGTTACCCAGGAGCAAGGAACCCATTTGGCCGAGTTCTGGTGATTATGTATATCTCACCTCCACGCAGTCTGGAAGCAGTAGTGCGCAGCCGCCAAAGCGACCGGCGATGACAGGGACGCAGGATTGTCGCACACGCACGCTGAATTGAGCAACGCTAATAGAGCGTCTAGGAGCAACGGGTATTTCAGCTTGTGCGGCGTGCCTAGCACGAAGTTGCACGCTAGCCCGTCGAACTTCGGGTTTTCCTGTGGAGAAATGTTAATAGAGGATATAGATAGTTCCACGAGAGTTAAGGTCACGCACACATCGACATGTCATGTAAAAACACGGGGAATTAGAAATAAGTGTTACTTTTTTCGTACTGACAGCCAACACAATTGCAATTATAAGATTGACCAAAAAGTTAGTTCAAGGGATTTGCTTCAGTTTCGGATTCGTTCACTACATTTTTGCAATTAGTACTTCATTTGGATGTGTGTGTAATCATTCACCTCAACTCTGGCGAAATTACCTATATAGAAAATAACATTTAAAGGCCCACACATACAAAGAAATATATAATGTTGACATTGAAATTGTTACCTACACGGCAGAAAGTAACGTTAATTTAATTTTGTCAAAATTTTTACACATTAAAAAACTAATAAAACTCTGCTTCTACATAATTGAATAGAATTTGTTCATTGTGAATAAGTATTACCTTATGTCAGAGTTGGGCGTAATCAATTCCTTTTGGAATTAATTACAGGGTTACATTCCAGTAATGACGATTCCTCAGTAATGAATTACTAGTATAATAAAAATTACTGTAATGCTGTACTATGGTTACGCCTGTAATCCATTCCTTTGGGATCGGTATTGTAATCAGCTACTGTAATATTGAATCCACCGTAATCAAGTACTTCTGTAATCTGCATTACTTTCAAAGTAATTTTGTTACTATTACTCGAAGAAATTGTTTTTGATTTATATGTCATTCTAGTTGATATCTGACATCCTAGCAGTTTCATGAATGTTAAAAACGTATTCTGAAAATGTAGTATATTTTTAAGATCCAAAATGGCGGCAACTTTTTTTTGCAATCTTCATCATTATACTCGTTTTTGACTCATTCTAAGATCCAAGATGGCGGCAACTTTTTTAGCAATTTTCATCATTATACTCGTTTCCGACTAATTCGCATACGTGGAATCCGATTTTCGGGTCCATTCTAAGATCCAAGATGGCGGCAACTTTGTTAGCAATTTTCATCATTATACTCGTTTCCGACTAATTCGCATACGTGGAATCCGATTTTCGGGTCCATTCTAAGATCCAAGATGGCGGCAACTTTTTTTAGCAATTTTCATCATTATACTCGTTTTCGACTAATTCGCATACGTGGAATCCGATTTTCGGGTCCATTCTAAGATCCAAGATGGCGGCAACTTTTTTAGCAATTTTCATCATTATACTCGTTTCCGACTAATTCGCATACGTGGAATCCGATTTTCGAGTCCATTCTAATATCCGAGATGGCGGTACAATGTTTTTCTTTTTTTTTGTAATTATTGACATTGTAGTCGTTCTTACATACACGAATTTATCGTCAATTTAAGATCTAGGATCTATGGACCTACCTAGTGAAAATAGAATATTTGGATTCCACGTGCGTGAATTAGTCAAAAACTAGTATGACAAAAATTGCTAAAAATTGTGTCGCCATCTTGAATCTTCAAATGAACCCTAAATTCGTGTTCCACGTATGTGAATTAGTCTAAAACGAGTATAATGATGAAAATTGCGTAGGTACAAAATTCAATAACATGCAAAAAAAGACGCCGCCGTCTTGGATCTTACAATGGATTCTAAATTCGGGTCTCACGTATGTAAATTAGTCAAAAACGAGTACAATGACAAAAATGACAAAAAAAAGAAAAAAATTGTGCCGCCATCTTGGATCTTAAAATAGACCCCAAATTCGGGTTCCATGTATGTGTTTTAGTCGAAAACGAGTACAATGACAAAAATGACAAAAAAAAGAGAAAAATTGTGCCGCCATCTTGGATCTTAAAATGGACCCTAAATTCGGGTTCCACGTGTGTGTTTTAGTCGAAAACGAGTACAATGACAAAAAAAAGAAAAAAATTGTGCCGCCATCTTGGATCTTAAAATGGACCCTAAATTCGGGTTCCACGTATGAGTATTAGTCGAAAACGAGTACAATGACAAAAATGACAAAAAAAAAGAAAAAAATTGTGCCGCCATCTTGGATCTTAAAATGAACCCTAAATTCGGGTTCCACGTATGTGTATTAGTCGAAAACGAGTATAATGACAAAAATTACAAAAAAAGAGAAGAAAATTGTGCCGCCATCTTGGATCTTAAAATGGACCCTAAATTCGGGTTCCACGTATGGGTATTAGTCGAAAACGAGTACAATGACAAAAATGACAAAAAAAAAGAAAAAAAATGTGCCGCCATCTTGGATCTTAAAATTAACCCTAAATTCGGGTTCCACGTATGTGTATTAGTCGAAAACGAGTATAATGACAAAAAAAGAGAAGAAAATTGTGCCGCCATCTTGGATCTTAAAATGGACCCTAAATTCGGGTTCCACGTATGTGTTTTAGTCGAAAACGAGTACAATGACAAAAATGACAAAAAAAAAGAAAAAAATTGTGCCGCCATCTTGGATCTTAAAATGAACCCTAAATTCGGGTTCCACGTATGTGTTTTAGTCGAAAACGAGTACAATGACAAAAATGACATAAAAAAAGAAAAAAAATGTGCCGCCATCTTGGATCTTAAAATGAACCCTAAATTCGGGTTCCACGTATGTGTATTAGTCGAAAACGAGTATAATGACAAAAATGACAAAAAAAGAGAAGAAAATTGTGCCGCCACCTTGGATCTTAAAATGGACCCTAAATTCGGGTTCCACGTATGGGTATTAGTCGAAAACGAGTACAATGACAAAAATGACAAAAAAAAAGAAAAAAAATGTGCCGCCATCTTGGATCTTAAAATGAACCCTAAATTCGGGTTCCACGTATGTGTATTAGTCGAAAACGAGTATAATGACAAAAAAAGAGAAGAAAATTGTGCCGCCATCTTGGATCTTATAATGGACCCTAAATTCGGGTTCCACGTATGAGTATTAGTCGAAAACGAGTACAATGACAAAAATGACAAAAAAAAGAGAAAAATTGTGCCGCCATCTTGGATCTTAAAATGAACCCTAAATTCGGGTTCCACGTATGTGTTTTAGTCGAAAACGAGTACAATGACAAAAATGACAAAAAAAAGAAAAAAACTGTGCCGCCATCTTGGATCTTAAAATGGACCCTAAATTCGGGTTCCACGTATGTGTTTTAGTCGAAAACGAGTACAATGACAAAAATGACAAAAAAAAAGAAAAAAATTGTGCCGCCATCTTGGATCTTAAAATGAACTCTAAATTCGGGTTCCACGTATGTGTTTTAGTCGAAAACGAGTACAATGACAAAAATGACAAAAAAAAGAAAAAAATTGTGCCGCCATCTTGGATCTTAAAATGAACCCTAAATTCGGGTTCCACGTATGTGTATTAGTCGAAAACGAGTATAATGACAAAAATGACAAAAAAAGAGAAGAAAATTGTGCCGCCATCTTGGATCTTAAAATGGACCCTAAATTCGGGTTCCACGTATGGGTATTAGTCGAAAACGAGTACAATGACAAAAATGACAAAAAAAAAGAAAAAAAATGTGCCGCCATCTTGGATCTTAAAATGGACCCTAAATTTGGGTTCCACGTATGTGTTTTAGTCGAAAACGAGTACAATGACAAAAATGACAAAAAAAAAAGAAAAAAATTGTGCCGCCATCTTGGATCTTAAAATGGACCCTAAATTCGGATTCCACGTATGTGAATTAGTCGAAATCGAGTATAATGACAAAAATTGCAAAAATGTGTCGCCATCTTGGATCTAATGGACCCTACACTCGGATTCCGACTGTACATACGTGTATCATCATCATCAGCATCATCATATCAGCCGAAAGACGTCCACTGCTGAACATAGGCCTCCCCCAAAGATTGCCACAATGACCGGTCCTGCGCCACCCGCATCCAGCGGACTCCTGCGACCTGGTGAACCAGGTCATCGGTCCACCTTGTGGGGGGCCTACCCACGCTACTCCTTCCGGTACGCGGCCGCCACTCAAGAACCTTCCCGCCCCAACGGCCATCGGTTCTACGCGCAATGTGCCCCGCCCACTGCCACTTCAGTTTAGCGATTCGGAGTGAAAATAATATTAAAATTCGCACGTCCTAACATTAAAGTAATTAAAAAGTAATCTAGAAGTATGGTCAACGATTCCAGTAATTTTGAATCGACATGTTGATTCCAAAGTATTAGTAATGCTAATATGCTATAGATTATTACTGACTCCTTCATACGTCATTGTAATATTCCGTTTCACGACATTACATTACAAGTAATATGCTACCCATAAGTACATTACCAAGTAAAATCAAGTAATATTGTAATCGGGAATTGATTACGAAATGCCCAACTCTGCCTTATGTGGATATAATTGGCGCTAATAGACTGGTGTCTTATGAAACCTATTAATTTTTTTAACCTCTGTAGTCTGATATACGGGTCAATTCTTTTCGTTGTTTTATTTTGTGTCCCTAAAAAACGTGACACAGTTGTGATTTTTGTATGAGATGACGTTTTGTTTTAAATTTTTGATGTATGGATTAAAATCGAGCGTGAAAAAGAAATACAATAGCACCGTATTTTTTTTATATACTGAATCGAAACAGCAACGAAAAGCGTGACAGAGTGGTATGAAACAAGACAACGAAAATAATTTTGACCCATACACTCGAAGTCAAATAATACGAGTCGTAGGTGTATTTTTTGCAATTAGTACTTCATTTGTATGTGTGTGTAATCATTCACCTCAACTCCGGTGAAATTACCTATAACTCACCTGATTATTGATCTCCGAATTGGTCAACGCATAGAACTTGGGTCGCATAGACGTCTCGCTCAGCGACAGACGGCGATACGCGGACTCGATGTGCGGCACCTCGCAGTATATGCGCGTCTTCATTTGACCGTTCTCTGCAGTTTTGCCGTTGGTCGAGTCGGCAGGGGACTGGACTAGGCCGGTCGCGATTACGAGGTTCCATTCGATCTGTGGGCGAATACAGTTTTAAAATTAAGTCAGGTTATTTCAGGGCAGAAAGATCCCTTCAATAATGCAAGATAGAATGCTAACTGTAAACTAGAGACATATTTTAAACAATACTAATAGAATTAATATCCAATTTTTTTGGGATAGTTTCCTAGCATAAAAAATAGTACGATTTAACTTTTTCTAATGTGTCTGCGATATAGGTTCGTGATACCATTACAGCTTTAAATTATGCATACAGATAGATAGAAGACTTAGTCTTGTTTATAACACAACACAATATAATTAGTAATAACTAGGTCACTAAATATCTTCAATTCTCCAGTTTTAGATGATTAATAATGTATCTAAAACGCGAATATCGTCTAAATAGCCACCTATTAATATATATGTTTTTTTATAAATTTAATCTTTTGTGTGCTGATATAGCGGCACCGCAGGTTTAACGCCTAAGGCACTGGTCTCAGCAATCAGCTCTCGCTCGGCTATCAGCTATCACCGCCGGGCGAGTATCACCGTGTCTCTTTTATTTACACGGGAGTGCGTATCTTTTGTTCGTGTTTATAGCCAATAGTTCATAACTTAGTAGCTCGCGGTGAGACCAGTGCCTAAGACCGATACATAAGTCACGCTCACAGTCCAAAAAGTAATACGCCACACGCACGTGCGTAAACTTGAAATTCAGGCCGTAGCGTCTGAGTGACAAGTTGTGTATATGACGAGGCGTCGACATGGTTAACCCTTTGCTACTGACGTTACGTCTATCATACAATAGGGCATTGCAATACGATATTGATAATAAAATTAAACAATTTCACGTCACGTGACCACGTCAATGGCAGATCCTGTCGTTTATAGTGTCTCTACGACCAATCAATCTAAATGTATGGTACACACCTGTTGTAGTAGAGTCTGCGGGGCATCATACAGGTGCCTCATGAGGTACTCCAGCAGCAGCATCAGCCTCGTGGTCAGGATGAGCTGGTGGGGCGCCAGCATCATAGCTCGCTTCCTGTCGTTTATTGTGTCTCTACGACCAATCAATCTAAATGTATGGTACATACCTGTTGTAGTAGAGTCTGCGGGGCATCATACAGGTGCCTCATGAGGTACTCCAGCAGCAGCATCAGCCTCGTGGTCAGGATGAGCTGGTGGGGCGCCAGCATCATAGCTTCCTGTCGTTTATAGTGTCTCTGTGACCAATCAATCTAAATGTATGGTACACACCTGTTGTAGTAGAGTCTGCGGGGCATCATACAGGTGCCTCATGAGGTACTCCAGCAGCAGCATCAGCCTCGTGGTCAGGATGAGCTGGTGGGGCGCCAGCATCATAGCTTCCTGTCGTTTATAGTGTCTCTGTGACCAATCAATCTAAATGTATGGTACATACCTGTTGTAGTAGAGTCTGCGGGGCATCATACAGGTGCCTCATGAGGTACTCCAGCAGCAGCATCAGCCTCGTGGTCAGGATGAGCTGGTGGGGCGCCAGCATCATAGCTCGCTTCCTGTCGTTTATCGCTAGCGTCTCTACGACCTGGGGAACCAATTGATCATTAGCAGAGCCCGGATTTTCCACGGCAAAACCAAACACAATCGTAATTTAGCCAGTGAGAAAAACATTATTTTATCGGTATCAATTATATTACACGTAAATATTTTTTATTTTTCTTCTACACGATTATCGATATCGACAAAATAATGTTTCTATCACTGGCTAGATTACGATAGTGTTTTGTTTTGATGTGTTTTGAATGATCCGGGCTCTGATCATTAGTATATCTCGATTCTACAGATTTGTATTGCATGGACCATCTGATTGACACATCAGAATAAACTAAACGCCAATAGCATTTTAAGGTGATGGAAGTTGGTGTGAAACTGGCCAAAGCGACAGTAGGTTTCGTGGTGCATGCTTTGAAAGGAAACTTCAAGGTTTATACGGATTTAAACTTTTACAATTTTCACATATAATTTTACCAAAACGAAACTTAAGCGCGTTTTACAATACTCTTAATGTGTCGTCACTACCATGCACAGAAAGTCAATGTTACCTACAATTAATTTATTATATTTTTACATACAAACAGAAGGCTCGTATCAGCGGCTACGCTTTTACTTTGTACTCACTTTGATAATAGCGTTTGACGTCATCAAGAGAACAGATTTCTTCTGCATCAGTGTGAGCGAATGGAAGAGGTAGACTAACAGTTGAGCGTGCTCCACATTCAGATCTGTAAGAAAATTATATTCACATAATCACCAAATTAAAAAAAAAACGGCTGTAACCGATTCCTCCAAGAACCCATCATGAAACCCTGACTTGGTGCCAACGGGACCATCTCCGTTTGTTTTGAAGTTGGTTATAACAATAATTATCGAAATCGGTTGGCGTGATATTGAATTATTCGTCCATTTGTCATGCACATGACAATGATGCTTGATGCAAATTTATGACATATGGTTTTCTCATGGATGCCGTTGTCAGAACTGGACCAAATTAAAATGGGAACAATCAATGAGCACCAGCTTTCATATAAAAAAATAATCACCGAAATCATTTCAGCCAGTTCGGAGGTAATAAACATACAGTCGACTTGAGAACCTTCTCCTTTTTTTTTGAAATCAGCTGTAATATCCACTATAAATGATTTAAAATCTCGGATCTACAGTATTCATGGAAGTGTCACCTATCTTTCAATTTATATACGGGTGTTTTTTGTATAAAGTGAGTATTGCAGACGACCATATGGCGAGGATGCTGTTCTCTCTCCGCCGCCGGACCATGCCAGCTTGACCCCTGGCCCGACCTGACATGTCTACCTTCATAGTCGTGGTCCTGCGAGGGCTGGGGCTGCAACGCGCACTCCTGGAGCGTGTTCACGATCTTGTGCCACATGGCGAGGATGCTGTTCTCTCTCCGCCGCCGGACCATGCCAGCTTGACCCCTGATCGACCTGACATGTCTACCTTCATAGTCGTGGTCCTGCGAGGGCTGGGGCTGCAACGCGCACTCCTGTAGCGTGTTCACGATCTTGTGCCACATGGCGAGGATGCTGTTCTCTCTCCGCCGCCGGACCATGCCAGCTTGACCCCTGGCCCGACCTGACATGTCTACCTTCATAGTCGTGGTCCTGCGAGGGCTGGGGCTGCAACGCGCACTCTTGCAGCGTGTTCACGATCTTGTGCCACATGGCGAGGATGCTGTTCTCTCTCCGCCGCCGGACCATGCCAGCTTGACCCCTGATCGACCTGACATGTCTACCTTCATAGTCGTGGTCCTGCGAGGGCTGGGGCTGCAACGCGCACTCTTGCAGCGTGTTCACGATCTTGTGCCACATGGCGAGGATGCTGTTCTCTCTCCGCCGCCGGACCATGCCAGCTTGACCCCTGATCGACCTGACATGTCTACCTTCATAGTCGTGGTCCTGCGAGGGCTGGGGCTGCAACGCGCACTCTTGCAGCGTGTTGACGATCTTGTGCCACATGGCGAGGATGCTGTTCTCTCTCCGCCGCCGGACCATGCCAGCTTGACCCCTGATCGACCTGACATGTCTACCTTCATAGTCGTGGTCCTGCGAGGGCTGGGGCTGCAACGCGCACTCCTGGAGCGTGTTCACGATCTTGTGCCACATGGCGAGGATGCTGTTCTCTCTCCGCCGCCGGACCATGCCAGCTTGACCCCTGATCGACCTGACATGTCTACCTTCATAGTCGTGGTCCTGCGAGGGCTGGGGCTGCAACGCGCACTCTTGCAGCGTGTTGACGATCTTGTGCCACATGGCGAGGATGCTGTTCTCTCTCCGCCGCCGGACCATGCCAGCTTGACCCCTGATCGACCTGACATGTCTACCTTCATAGTCGTGGTCCTGCGAGGGCTGGGGCTGCAACGCGCACTCTTGCAGCGTGTTGACGATCTTGTGCCACATGGCGAGGATGCTGTTCTCTCTCCGCCGCCGGACCATGCCAGCTTGACCCCTGATCGACCTGACATGTCTACCTTCATAGTCGTGGTCCTGCGAGGGCTGGGGCTGCAACGCGCACTCCTGGAGCGTGTTCACGATCTTGTGCCACATGGCGAGGATGCTGTTCTCTCTCCGCCGCCGGACCATGCCAGCTTGACCCCTGATCGACCTGACATGTCTACCTTCATAGTCGTGGTCCTGCGAGGGCTGGGGCTGCAACGCGCACTCCTGGAGCGTGTTCACGATCTTGTGCCACATGGCGAGGATGCTGTTCTCTCTCCGCCGCCGGACCATGCCAGCTTGACCCCTGATCGACCTGACATGTCTACCTTCATAGTCGTGGTCCTGCGAGGGCTGGGGCTGCAACGCGCACTCCTGGAGCGTGTTCACGATCTTGTGCCACATGGCGAGGATGCTGTTCTCTCTCCGCCGCCGGACCATGCCA
>JALPQI010030855.1:0-61397 GCA_025490895.1 Thaumatotibia leucotreta
TATTCTTACTGCCGTCACCGCATGGCCTAATTATTTTCAACGCTTAAACGAAATTAAGTCGGTAGTGAATTAAGTAACAAGTAAGTTAAGAAACATAGTTAGTTATCCGGTTTTTAGAAAACGGTGTACATTACATGTATAATCTAATGAAAAGTAATCTGTGCAGAGATCGTAACTCCTAGCAACACTCTCTGAGATTAAAATTTATTGGGGGATGTTCCTGAAAAATGTCATGTTGGGGCAAAAAATGCTCAGGGTCTGATTTTTACGGGCTAGTAATTAAAGCGTGTTGCGTGATTTTGTTTTTTAAATAAATACGGGTCTGGTCAAGGGACTGACCAGTAGCTATATCATAAGATTTAGGCCGTGATTCGATAGGTAATTTACTTTCTATTTATCCAACACGTTCGCACGGCATTGGTACGAGTGAGATATATGTATAAAATGTACTTAGTCCCACGGTAAGCTCAATTAAGACTTGCGATGTGGGTGCCAAGTGACGATAGATATATATGGATACTACATTGATATATACCATATCGATACTTAAATACGTAGGCAGCAATGACCAGCGAATAAATATTTGTGATAAATAAATACAAACAATGCCCTCGCTGGAATTCAATCCTAAACCGTTTGTAGGCACGGTCATTACCAACTAGGCTACACAGGCTGACATTACAGAATAGAATGACTATGTTTTTATGATTTTTGCACTACCTAGGTAGGTAGACTAAGTTTCCTCACGATGTTTTCCTTTACCGTAAAGCACCTGTGAACATCAAATGATTTTTCGTACCTACATAAGTTTTTGAAAAACTCATTGGTACGAGCCGGGGATTGATACCAGGACCGCGGCGTAGCAGCCGTGCGTTTAACCCAATGGCGTTTGTTTTATCGACCACAAGCGCTTTTTTTCTAATATCATTATCTGCTGTCTAATTATATTCCCGACATTTGTATTGATAGCCAACAAAATGTTATCATTTCTAACAAAGTCAAGTGCTTTTAAAACGCGAGCGTTTGATATGTAGAATTAATAATCAAACGAACTTACCTGTGAAGTTTGATTCCAATTATACGAGTGTATCAATCGAGGATGATATCTTCAATATTACAAGCAGCAGTACGATCTATCGTGCCATCTTCGTCACACCTTTAGAGTTAATAAACCTAAAAAGAAAATCGCTAGTGCCGTCTCGCTCACTCCCTCATGGTGCGAACCCCTGCGCGGGCCGCGGGGTTCACACAACATCTCATTATTTTTAGAGTAGACCCTGGTATTTTGTGCTATACGAAGAACATTTTAGTTGTATTTTCAGGGTAGGGGGGGATGGGATGTTGAATATCATCCTCGATTGATACACTCGTATAATTGGAATCAAACTTCACAGGTAAGTTCGTTTGATTATTAATTATACTTCGTGTATCAATCGAGGATGATATCTTCAATATTACAAGCAGATGTTTAGAGCATTGTAATCTATTTTAGAAAATAAACTAAAATGGTGAAATGAATCAGTATAATTTTAAACAATTTACGGACTTAATACAATCATAATATATCAATCAATGATATTAAACATACGACAAAGATACATTTATCGCTCTCTTAAGTTAGAAACTTAATCAAATAAATGTAGTTTATCTATCTGTTAATCTATTTATCATCTAGATTGCACCTAAACATTGCATTAACAAATTGATCCCTATTGGTATGAGCCACTTCCTTACAATAATATTTTAAGAAAACATTGGAAGTATGGCTCCAGCCCGCAGCCTTACGAACTACTTCTAGATTAACCCCCGAGCTGTGAGCGGCAGACGTCGACGCCGAGCGAGTGCTGTGGGCTCCGAATATTGTTATATCAATACCACTATTGTGCAGCACCTTTTTTACCCAGTGTGCTAATGTTTGAGAGCCTACATTTTTATGAGGCTTTCTTATGCCTATAAAGAGATTTCCTTCCAAATGATTTGGTCGTAACACTCTAGTTTTATCTAAGTAAGTTTTAAGAGCTAAAGCTGGACAAACGCTTGGTCTTTCAAGAATAAAGGGTAATCTTATAAGTGGTTGGTAGGCTCCAGGCCTTGATGTTTTAATCAAATCTGTTATTTTGATAGTTATTGAATCATTTTGTATCGATATATGTTTAAGATTAATTAAACTTAGAGTCTGCATTCTTTGGGCTGACGCTATAGCTAAAAGAGTGCAGGTCTTATATGTTAAATCGACTAGTGATATATTTTCATAGGGATAAATATTCGATAAATAGTCCAATACGATATTTGTGTCCCATGTTGACTGATATTTAGGACTCGGTGGATTGAGCTTGTACACACCTTTAAAAAATCTATTTATAGTGTCATTTAAAGTAACATTTGAACCTAATATAATTGATAAAGCAGATCTATGAGTATTTAAACTACTGTAACTAGCTCCTTCATTAAATTTAGTGGTTAAGTATGTCATAATTTCAGTACAAGTGGCTTTATAAAAATCTACGTTGTTATTTTGGCAAAAGTACCACCAAGATCTGATGGAGCTACTATATTGTATTAATGTACTTTTTGCAAAGGACGCCATCACTACATCTAAGGATATCTGTGGAACACCGCGCTTGATCATAGATTGCCTGATAATTTCGCTGCCACCAGGATAAGGCTCGCGTGAAGTGGATGGCAGGCTCTGAAAGGAGAATGTAACATGTACATGTCAGGCCCAAAGAACATTTTTTCTGATATAATAAGTCTTGACCACAAGGGGAACCACGGCTGTGATGGCCAATAAGGTATTATTAAAATACCGGTTGCTTTATCATGGACAATTTTTTCTAGGACCTTTGTAATTAGGCTGAAAGGAGGGAATGCGTAAAAATTAATTCCCTGCCAGCCGATAGTAAACGAATCTACTACTTCGGAATACGGATCAAGTTTCCACGAAGCGTATCGTTCGCATTTGTAATTTTGCGCACTTGCAAATAAATCAAACGTGGGGCGACCTAATGTGTTTGAAATTTGAGAAAATACTTGTTCTGAAATTTCCCATTCGGTATCTACATTGATTTTACGAGATTCTCTATCAGCTACTGTATTCTCGCAAGATCTGATGTATGAAGCGAATACATAAATATTTCTACTTTCGCAGAACTGCCAGATCTTTTTTGCAACATCGTGTAAATGGGGATGTTGCACACCGCCCATGCGGTTAATGTAGCATATGGCAGTTGTGTTGTCTATTGTAACATGTCAAAGGGCCCCTTTCCATGTTAACAGTATATGAAACATAATAGTAATCTTTTTTAAAGTCGGTTAAATTCCACTGTTGAGTCACACGGCAATCGTAATAACCAAATTCTTTCTCATAACACAAGTACGCCTTATCGTTTGAAATTCTAGATGAGTTCTTGGAGAGCTTAGTGATTTATAGTAAACCAATTTCTTAAGACACTTAATTATTAGAACAATTTGAACCTTATTTCAATGTCATAGAGCTTGTACCGTATAAGTTTTTGCCAGAAAATCAGTTTGGTTTTTCGAGTGTCACATGATACGTAAAAAGAATGCCGCACGCAAAAATATTCGTTGCAAAATTGAACCATATTATAAAGTATTAAAAAAGGGCGGCCTCTACACTTACGTTCATATAGAAAAACTAAAATGTTTAAAATAAAAACCATGGAGTCAAGCCCAATAGGCGTTTATAACTAGATGTGTTCACACCCATTGATTAGGTCAAATTGGACTTTATGTTAATTAAGAAATACGATTTAATCTTTGTAAAGTTTAAACGGAGTTATGAAATTCAGTATGGGTTTTCAAAATACCAATGGTATGCTAGATGACGTGAGTAGGGAAGTGGGGAAGGGGTAGTTTAAAAGCGTGTGCACGAGCAAATTCGAGATGGTCTCTGGATCGGTTTTTGGCTTCTTGCGGAACGTTGGACGAAGTTCTCATAGTGCAGGTTTAGGTCATTCTAGGTTACCTGTATTATGTCCTGAAATATGGATTTTGCTAGTATCTTGTGATTCTAGTGAGGTCTGGTTTTGGACATGGTATAGGGAAACTAGTTGTGGGGTTTCGTTTTGTTATTTTAAATAATTTTGTGTTAAATTTTGTGATTTTAATTATTTCATTACTTGTTCTTTTGTGGTCCAGAATAACGCTAGTGTTTAATATTTTAAAGCAGTGTAAAGTTTTGTTTCGTGCGTAGAGTTGTTTTTAATTTTAGTAGATAGTAGCTATCTTGGTTGTTTATTGATTTGTGCCCAGGCAAGTGCTAATATTTTAGAATATTGGTGAAGTTTAGGCTACAAATCAATAGGTTATTAAAAGTTGTAAATTCTTGTTTTTTTACTTTAGTGCCATTCATTAATTGTTTTCAATATGTGAAGTTTTTGGTTTGGATTATTTTAGTGATATTTAGCACTTTAATGATCTAGATTGGAAGTGTCACATATTATAGTTATTTAGTGATTAGTGTTTTGAATTATTATGGGATAGGGAGAACTAGTTCAATCCAGCACAGTTAGCTGGGCAATTAGAGAGAAAGAATAGGTACCAGAACGGTGACAACGTCGGTTCTTGCTTTCTAATTAGTGTTCTTTAGTTTAGTGTTGTAAATATCTGGTGGGTCCAGACAGTTACCAGCATTTGTTGAGACTGGTGTTTTACCCCTAAGTGCCGGACGATTTGGAAAGTCAACTCTGATTTTCTAAATTAGCCAGATGCTTAGTCCTTTTTATCTATATATTTATATATTCACATTTATTCGTCAGTTTGTTCCTTTTCTGTCCCAATCCCTATCGAGAAGGAACAAACAGCACACGGGAAAATAGGGTGTTAGTCTAATGGAGTTTTCCCATCCGAAGTAGATAGCTTTAGCCTAGAATTTCCCATTGCACATCGGGAAATTACGCGTGTAAATTAAATGTGCACCACGGGGTGCTAGTTTGCGAATACTTCGGTAGAATAGTTGGATAGTGTAGCTGTTAGGGCTAGGAATATTATAGGCGTAGGTTTTGTAGGATTCAAGTGATTTTCTAATTTTTGAGATGTATAAGCCATTACATATTTTCATTAGCTAGCTAGGTTCCGGTACATATATGGCTTCTTAATTTGTTTACGTAAATTAATTACGAGTTTATGGGTAACATTTTAATGTACAATTAGCTAGGATGTAGGGTGGGTTTAGGGACAAGTTAGGATTTTATTACATATATTTATTTATGACACAAATAGACAAACCTGACATACTATTTGACAATTTATATTTTGCTCCTTGCTATTCTACTGGTAGTATAAAATATTGTGAGAAAACTAAAATAAATAACTCACAATATGTCGTAACATTAGAAGCACTTTGTTTTTGAAAATGAAAAGAAAATATTTATTTGCCCGTCTCTTAGCAGTGAGTACTAAGACTTCATTCTGTTTTCTATGGTTCTGTAATTTTCCAACACGACCTTAAGAATACAAGGTCATACCTACTATCACAAATCATACTAGTAACGGTATGTAATTTTCAATGAGTAATTTACCCAGGCTAGATCGCAGTAAGATCGTAGTTTATTTTGGTCTGAAAGTATGATACAAAATGGCTACACCTACAGTTTGGATAATATTATTTCATTGAATACAATACAAGAAATGTATTGCAAAAATTGCAGAATTCTGGATAATTAGAGTGGATCTAATACTTCTGCTCCTACCAGTATTTTGTTATGTTAAATGTCCCTTTGCAAATCCTCTCATACAAGACAAGAAATGTCACAAAATAATGACAGGAAGGACTAAAAGGTCATGTCATTATTAAGTTCCTTCAGAACTTTAGTGCCTTCAGCACGGGGGCGGAATCCTGACCTTGCAACTGGAAGATGGATACGGATGCTGCGGGGCGGGGCAGTATCTCTAACCCCCAAATAAAAATATTTTCATTATAAATTTAATTTAACTTCTTTGTTTAAATTGTGACATGTTGTTGGACTATTTTACATTCTTTACGACATTCTTACTATCTGACAAATTAACTATGACATAATTTACATCTGACATTTACCTTACTTATATTCTGACACATTATTTCTTATTTTATATTATTTCTTACACTTAAGATAAAATATACGTATTAAGATACTCAACTCTTACCTATATGCGAAAAGGATTTCGGTTACTGACAACGGACACAACGAAGGGTTTCTAAATACACATTAGCGATCATTTGGCCAAATTACTGATCCAATTCAAGATAGTAACTTTATTTATTCCGGTTTATTTGATTATTTATTGTTAATTCATAAAGCAGTATTAGAAGTAGGTAATTAGAATTCTAGATTTTCTTATTAGAATTTTCAGATTTTATTTTTAATATTCAGGTGAAGTAGGTTAGGTGTTAGATGGTTTATTTATATAGGGGGGGGGCTAGTAATATTAAGGGGGGTGTGTTACACTATCCTTAATAAAATATTACTATTTCTTAAGTCAGCGGTAAACATCTTAAGGCCATAATATGCTGCCATTAGTTCTAACATATTTATGTGTAATTTCATTTGTTCATCCGACCAGTTACCGCTCGTACTTTGACCGTTGCATGCCACGCCCCAGCCGGTGCTGGATGCATCACTGAAAATTTCTAGTAAGTAATTGTTTTTGCGAATAGGCGAAAATGAAGATTCTATATTCTGTTTCCACCATAATAAATCCGGTATTAGATGATTATGTATTTTCATTTGTTTATTATAATTCATTGAATTATTCAGAGCTAATAATTTCTCCCGTTCGAACATTTTCGTGTACATCCAGCCATAACTAACGGCTGGGCAAGCCGATGTCAAAAGTCCGATTACTTCAGCAAAACAACGCACAGTACATTTATCTATTTCCAACAATTTTATGACTTGAGACTTAATTCGTTGTTTTTTCTCATCCGGTAATGAAATTGTCATTTTTGTGGTGTTAAAGACAAAACCTAGGAATCGGCAATTTGTTTCCGGTGTAATTATACTTTTATTGTAATTAATTACAAAACCTAGTGATTCTAGAACACTACATGTGTTAGTAACATTTGACAGACATTCGACATATGAATTTCCTATGCAGAGAAAGTCATCTAAGTAGTTTACTGATAAATGACCTGAAGATCTTAAATATCCCAAAACAGGCTTTAACAGTTTTGTAAAAACGTACGGAGCTGTAGATATCCCGAACGGCATTACATTAAATTCATATATTTGATTATTCCATTCAAACCGCAACATTTTTCTGTAATCTTCATGTATAGATATTAAACAGTAAGCGTCTTTAAGATCGACTGTAGACATAAAATAATTTCGATTCAACAATTTTAGTGCGGTGCGATAGTCTTCCATTTTAAAATGTTCGACTTTGATATACTTATTAAGTTGCTTTAGATTTAAAATGAATCTGTAGGTACTGTTAGGCTTAGGCACAGTAAAAATAGGCGAAAGATATTGTCCTTCGCACGGTGTACATGGTGATATATAATTTGAATCCAAAAGTTCTAAAATACAATCATCTATAATCTTAGCCTGAGTATGACCCTTACATATACTATTCGTTGGTTGTATAGTTTGCACAGGTTTGCTTTTAAAGGGAATTTTATATCCCTTAATCCAGTTTAGAATAGTGTGATCATCAGTAATTTCACACCATTTAGGGTAAAAATACTTTAAGCGACCAGCGATAGATACCTGATGTTCCTCTGTTAACGCCTCTTCGAGCGCTGGTGGTGGCGCGCATAACTGCTGTAGCGGCGGCCCCTCGGCGCGTCCAGGCGGCGGTCCCGCGGCGGCCGGCGGGCTGCGGGGGTCGACCGCGGCTCGGCCGCTGCTGGTGTGCGCGGCGGCGCCCCCCTCGAGTTTAAAGCTCCTCGCTGAAACTGCGTTGCAGGAGGCCTGTATGCGGAGCGGAAAGGCGCCGGTCTCAAGTCTAGACCAGTTTTATTTATTGCTTTAGAAGACTTTATGTGGTCCGTCAAATCGGCTCCAAAGAGATGTTCGTCGATTTGCGTATTCTTGACAGTATCTTTTATACTTTTATTTAAAGTATTCAATATCGCGAAACGCCTCGATAGGGACTCCCTGTAATGAGTATCACATATCAGCCGGCCCGCATCACCTAAGGCTTTAATCATTTCCTGAGGTATGTCGTTATTCGGTGAAAGAGCCCAATTCAAAACGAGTCCCAGAGCGGCGAGACTAGTAGAAAGTTGATTTTGCTTGCTTTGACTGTACAGGTCTTTTTTGGCATTTATTTCTGTAAGGGCTGCTTTTATTTCTAAATTCAGTTTAGGAGCAGCTACATTAGGACAATTTTTGGGTGGTAAATATTTTTTTATGAGCTCTAATTGAGCTTCTCTCGGTAAACCATTAGTCAAAATATGCGCCCATCTTGATACAATATCTTTGTGAAGATCGTAACCGTATTTTTGCTCAGTGGCCGGATCTTCACCGAGTAATTGTAGAATTTCTGGATCTAACGACGGTAAATTCTCGTCTAACTGAGGCGCCACTTGCGCTTCGTCCGCATTCTGCTTCGACGTACATATGGCCGGCGTCGCGCCCTGCGTAGTATTTACGGGCGGTGGCGCAGAGCTCGTAGCCGTAGACATTGCGTGCGGTTCAGGCGCTGCGGCTGCGAGTGGCGAGTGCAGTACGGTCGGCACGGCCGCCACGGGCGCGAGGTACGCGGGCGGCGTGGCCGCGGACGGTACACATACCGCTTGGGGTGCGTGAGACAGCGCCGGCGCGTGAAACGGAGCGTCTTGATAATAATTTTCTAGGTGGGTAGGCTGAGATTCAGTATGTACCTCTCCATCCACGTCAATGATTTCGTCTCCTGAAATATACATCAAATACTTAATGATGTACTTAACTGCATGTTAAAGTGAAGTTAGGGTGATGATATTCCTCGACACGATTTACGTGGAGATAAGAAGATTGCCCTCTACACGGTTTACGTGGAGATGAAAATATTGCCCTCTACACGATTTACATGGAGATAGAATGAATGTTCTTAACACGATTTACGTGAAGATAAAACATAGCCTCAACACGGTTTACGTGGAGATTAGATAGACCAACCTCTACGCTATTAAAGCGGAGGATTAAATCATTTTCCTCAACACAATATGTGGAGACAGCCTCGACACCTAAGGTGGAGATGGTCATATCTTTGTTCGATCCTCAACACTATTAAAGTGGAGTATTTGTTATCCTATTTACAGACTCGACACGATTTACGTGGAGAAAATATGTAAAATATTTCAACTATGTTCTCCTATAGAAAGTAAAAGCATAAATTTACCTTGCGTGTCCATTTCATAATAACGTCTATGCTCGTACTCGTATTCACTTTCCGAAGATAACGACGAAGAACGATGTCTCCGTTTTCTTAACTTTGCTTCTAACTTTTTTACCTTCCGAAGGATGTTGGCGTAATCGTCGTCACCTGATCGTTTCCTTTTACCCATTTTTAACACTGATATTAACTTGGCACTACTTAGAATACTCAATTAATTATATATTTCAAGAAATTAAGTGTGACTCGGATGGCACAAAATCACGTAATGTGATGTTGTGTGAACCCCGCGGCCCGCGCCGGGGTTCGCACCATGAGGGAGTGAGCGAGACGGCACTAGCGATTTTCTTTTTAGGTTTATTAACTCTAAAGGTGTGACGAAGATGGCACGATAGATCGTACTGCTGCTTGTAATATTGAAGATATCATCCTCGATTGATACACGAAGTATAATTGTAGACTAAGTGCGAACTCCGCCCAATTTTCGTTCCTCGAGTGTATACACAGTACAAAACCAATGTCAACAGTACTCGAATCATATAACCATGCCACGTTTAGCACTTTTATAGAAAAAACGCCTGTAAATCTATAGAAAACGCATGCATTTAGGACTATTTTCCTTTGAAACTTGGAACTCGTAAAGCTACATGTTGCTTTTTACATTTACGACTGTGTTCGTGACGCATTGAAAAATGGACCTTAAAATTTTGATGGAGGTTGGGATTCTCGGGTTGTTCGAGTATGTTTTTATTTTGAGTGAAGTGGGAGTTATAGTGGGTAGTTACTTCATGGTGTTGTTTGGATTATTGTTTTGCAGATTTTAGTGTTGCTTTATAAATAAGACTGTCAAATCTTTCCTGTTTGCGTATTCAAAATAGTAGGTACATTACGACACAAGTACGAAAAACATGAAATCCGAAACGAGTTACGAATTTCCTTTTTGCCCGTGTCACGTACGACGTTTTTTAGTACAGTCGAAGGCAAAATAAGGGGTATACAAAAACGTTCAAAAATATGTCCCAGTGCACTCTAATTCTGTGTGATAAGAACGTCGTAACATATTTATGAACGGATTCTTTCGATACTTATTTTTGCACTTGACTGTACAGATGGCCCTCCGAAGTTTAGAAACTGACGTAAAATGAGCCACTTCTCGCACTAGAGCCTAAAAAAGGTACCATCTATACTAAAAACGTTCATTTGAATATCATTTCCTTCATGACTACAATATTTATTGTTAATTGAAAGACTGAAATTGATATTTACATAGATAGAATACTACAGCAAAATTATTAAATCCTGATGCTTGTTTTTTTAAATTAAACCTGACAAAAAAAAAATCCTCGAATCTCGATTAAAAAAAACATAACTATAAAAAAATTGCATAAAAGTAAGTTATGTACATTTATTTCCTTCAAGTCACGTTTACTCCTTTCGAAAACAGTTAAGTAAAGGAAACTAAAAAAACTTTAAACTACAAAATCAATATAATTATGAATAACATAATGTCATTATAGTAACCTCATATTTAAGAAAACCTGATAAAGCAAAGACCTACATACGTAAATCATAGTTTCCTTATGGTGCACTCAGAGCATTCACTTTTCTATCCCCCACTCTACGAAATCAACGAATCATGTTTTGTGTAACGATCGAATTTCGTAGAGTAGGGGGTTAGAATAGGAAATGCTCGTTTGGTCTAAATGCACCTTTAGAAGTTTTACATAAAGGTGAACCTTCTTAACTACAAGTAAATATATTCAAATATCTGTAGCTAGTTACCTGCAAAGAACTTGGTGTATTCCATAAGTAACCGTTTGAACGCCGAAAGGAGCCGTTTGCAAACTGAAAACTAGTTGAGCAATGAAATGAGTTACAACTTATGCAGTGCAGAAAGTTCTAGAAAGTTCGAACAGCCAAATTGATCGAGTGCTGCGGGCGAGGCCTCATTCCATAATTTTTGGCCACATTAGGTACGTGTAACTTCTGAGAGGGCCTGTGTTAGTATTTGGTAAAGGTAGGCTGCGTGATGAGGGTTGTAAGAATACATTTTTAGTACAGATGGTGTACTTTTTAGGCTCTAGTGCGAGAAGTGAGTCATTTTACGTCAGGTCCAAAACAAACTTCTACTTTGAGGTATTGTTTTACCTGGTGGTATAGACATGAGTTCTAAGGTTTTTTTTTCAGTGGCTGAATGTCAAGACCTGTCACAATTTGACGTTTCAAAACAAAAGACAGTTTGTTTGCAGTCCTAGGTGTGAAGTAAATACATGAAATCTCTTTACATATCATCTAAGCACATGACATCGGATACATGGTATTTCCGGGTTTAATTTAAAGTAAGTAACATCAACATTTCCGTAGCAAGTTTAAGAAAAAATAATTATCATTTTCAGGATTTTTCTTACAATGTAGTTGCAATCTACTTCCAGACTACTAACTGAGCACGCAAATTCTCAACGTAAAATTATTATCAGCAGTAAAAACTTTTTTATTTCACAAGAATCGAAATAGGTTCTAAATTATAAGTTTTATGAATAAAATCGTTAAACTTTCTGGCTACATAGGCGTAATAAACTCCGAGAGTAGGCAAGCAGTTTTCGTGTTAATTTGAAGAAATAGCAAGTTAAAAGACAAATTATTATGAATGTAATCACGTAATTTAGATTGGGAAGAGTTTTCTGTTTGGTTTCGATTTCTTTCGGTTGGGTTATTAACAGAATTTTACGTAAAAAAATGTTATTAGTAATTACTACATAAATTACATAGGTAAAGTATGTATTGATGGATCGTTACTAGTAACATACCGAAAATTGGGAATATTCCCGGTAATATCAGTCATTAGGTTAGTTACCACCGACTGGTTAAACAGGGTAATATTGTAAAACATACATGTTATTTTTGTGGTATATGACTTTACACTCGTAGTTTATTTTGTTGTTGTTTGTTGTTATTTTTATGACCTAACTTAACTGTAATGGCCAGGTCGGTAGAATTTTTAAACATAGTTTCTGATAAATGGTGAACTAAAAAATGTGATATTCATAATTTCAGTTTTATAAAATATATGGCGTGCAGTATTGTGATTTGGCTTGAATTGTTTTCAATTTAATCTACTTTTGACTCACAAAAAAACTAAATATCATAAATATTAACTTTATGAAAAAAAATTGAAAATATTTGCAAAGATCTGATCATTTTTCGTTTTTAAATATAAGGTTTTCACGTATGAAACGAAACGTGAACGGTGAGTACAACTTTTTGCTTTCAAATTTGATATTATAGTTTCCTTTGAATCCCGGAAAATTTACCAAAATTGCAGCTTTACATTTAATGCGCAGTGATACTGGCATATCAATAAATATTTGGAATACAAACTATTGTGAACGTGACTCTTGACTATACGTGGCCCGACACGCACATGGCTGCTCTTTTAATATTTCTGGTTCACCACGTACCTGAAACAAAAATGGAATTTATTTTAACTACAGTCATCGTTCCTATTGTATCTTGTAGGTACTCTCAATCGACTGCTACTCTAGAGTCGATGGTTCTAGAATCATGTCGAAATGACAAGTAAGTAAGGTACACTCGGGTAAGACCGGACTATTTTTCGGTGAGTTGAGAGGATGTCACAAAAAAATCGTAAATTTATTCTCACTAACTTTTACCTGCAGATGTGTGATGCACGTAATAAAAAAAAATCAAGCTTTCAACATAAATTTACTTGATGCCGCTCAGCCGAATAGCATAGGAGTAATCGACACACAAACTTGCACAATTTTTTTTTTCAAGACAGCCAAACTAAAGCCTTCTTGGCTTCAGATCGGACTAGTATCAAATTTCAATTCTAAAGTAAGAAGAAGAATGCATAGCTTCCTGTTAAAGATCGAATCATTCAATTCTCGAATAAATTAAATTTTTTAAACGTTCATATCTCACGACTGATGCGGCTGAGCGGTTGCTGCATAGGTACTAGCGAGAGGGGCGGGGTGAAATGGCGTCATGCATAATATTGCCAGCGAGAAAAAAATACTAATATTTTAGTAGTTATTGCGGTCATCCGATCTTACATTAGATCCGATCTTAGCCGAGTGTACCTTATGATACTTCTTACAAACTGATTTAACTATGACGTCACTATTACAAAAGTCTTAAGTGGTCTAGGGTTCATATATTTGCTGATTGTACATTCGATTACAACGGGATATATCCATGAAATAAAACTATGAAAACGGATAAACTCGCGTATATTAACTCATTTTAACTTCATTTTGATGAAGATATTGTCTTCATTCTGGCAATACTTGTAATGAATAACTAGCTTAATTTTCAAATTTAGTATGTACATCCACCCCTAAAATTTATTGTCTGTGGGTTCATTGATTTAAGTAAAAGGGGTAGATATGGTACCAGGCGCACGAAAGTGTGCCATCGAATACAGGTCCCGGGACCTGTTTTGAATTAGTCGTGTGATGGCAGCCCATGTGTCAACAGCTTGTCAAGATCCAAAATCTCTGTAACATATATTGGCTTAAAAGCGATAATCATGCCGTGCTGTGCCTTTTTTCAGTGCTTTAACAGCTCAAAGCATAAAAACAAAACTCACGGAATCACTTTTCATGCGTAAGTACTGTTTATAATTTAATAATATATTTTTAGGCAATTCAAATTTTAAATGATTCTTGTTTTTGAGTGAGAGAAACAGATATATATCTAATATATACGAGAGCAACACGTACATCGTCACGCAATAACGTCAGCAAATAAATCTTGATCAACATGTGTATTTTTAGTTCCTGCGCTCCTAGTAAAACAAATGTAACAAAGTCTATTTCGCAATATTTATTTTATACATAAAATTAATAGCTTATACGTATGTTTAGGTTTGGTTGTAGCATAACAATTTAATACACGTACAGATTTCCTGCCGACGAAGTATGGAAAGATAAGTGGATCGCAGTCGTACGCGAGCAAAGAAAAGACCCAGAGTGGACATCTACCAAACATAGTAGAATATGTTCCATACATTTTATACCGGAACATATTTATACTACCAGCAAAGGCAGACGACGAATAACAAAAGGCGCTATTCCGTACTTTCGGGTAATCGTGGTTTTGTGCACTTTATTTTATCTTGAATACATTTATAGAACGTAGCCAATCAAAACTTTGATGGACCAATCACAACTATTTTTTCAACAAGCGTGCTCGTAACGTAGGTATTATTGAACCGCTTTATGGCTCATAATAATAACATAACCTGACCAAGTTAAACATACTTTACATTTTGTTGTATTTTCTGTTATTTCTTTTATGTAAATTGTGGCCTTAAAGTAATGAACAAGAATAAAATAAAAAGATTGAACGTAAATTTCGGATAGTATCTAAGTAAGTAGTAATTACCTAGCAACAAGGGTTAGTAAAAGTGTTAATTTAAGTCAGTTATTCCTCGCAAATGTGTTGAAAAACGTCGTCGGTAGTACACATTAAACTAGTTTAAGCGAACAAAATAACGAAAAGCTATTCTAGAGTATCGACCGGAATATCAAATATGAGTATCTTCATGATTTGATTTCTAAAATCAATTTATATTTTTGAGCCTTTTCGTACGTTGTCGTTGTCACTATGGTACTTCACTTAAATTCCTTGACCATTCATACACCATACCTAACTTAATTTATAGCTTTTGTTGTTTTATTGTTTTTTTACTTCGTTGTTTAATGGGAACCGATAAACATGTTGGAAGTCTTCGATATTTTTTCTGATTTGTTGAGATTCTTCGTGTTGTTTATCGTTAATTTTGTATATGTCACATAATAACCTTATTTTACATTTATTTGAGCCCATATAATATAAGAAAATATTTGAATAAAGGAGAGAATAATAATATTCCTTTATATAAATTATTACACCATCTTCACTATTAAACCATCTTTCATTTAATTCTGTTTCATCATGAAATGAGTAGGTACATGTAACTCGTATTATTGTTATTGACTTTGTTTTCCGACGCTACCGAACTAAATGGCGTAATTCCGATGATACCACGGGCGTCGTAGTCGGTCCAGTATAAGGGAGACCCAAATGACCGTAGTAAATGTATGCAACCAGAGATCAGCCCTTGAAATTGACAATATCTAATCCCAAAACTCGGTAAGCGATGTACCAGGAGTAGCGGGATTGTTAGAAATATTAAGATTAGAAAGAATATGCAGATAATGTCTTGCTTACACTAAGATCTAATTGCTATGTATGTCTCTGTTGCTCTATGTGTATTGCGCAAAATATGGGGGTCTCGTTTGCACAACCGCATATTTCGTATTATTTTATCTCTATTACGCATTGTGCACATAGACATTACAGTAGTGTGTAGTATTTGCAACGGTGTGGGTGCGGGTATCGCTTGCCGTGTTGACAAACTATGAGCGTCACTCATCTACCCCTTTTACTTAAATCAATGTGTGGGTTAGTATATTTTTCTTTGTGGGTAGTTTTGTAATTATCTTTCTTATTTTGATGGAGATAGATCTATCGAATTTCTTCCATTGTCAGTCATCCGCAGACCACGAACCCTGTAAAGTGTTTGAAACGTCGGAATGAAGTTAAAATTAGTTAATATACGCGAGTTTATCCGTTTTCATTATTTTATTTCATGTGTAATCCTCGCGGTAACCGTAGAAAATATTGAGATATATCCACTTTTCGCTTTATTCATGGAGGTTGACGTGCAGGCGTCAACGTGGTGACGGCACTAAGAATACTTTTATTTGACACCACCCCAACTTTTCCGATGGATGTCGAAGAGCTACAAAGGGATTGAAGTGTCACTGATCATTCATTAGTTAATGACTGACGACAGGCAACAGCGTTATCATAATGGACATATTACTGCGATCGCCAACCCGCTTACCCATTGTCACGATAATGGGCAATACCTCCTTATGCGTCCATACGCATAAAGGTGGGTTAACACTAAACGATTGAAGTTCATAATATCCCCCTCTCTACAGTTTCATTCAGACTGTAGATAGATAGTTGGGGATAGAATAGCGAATGCTCGTTTGAGCATTCGCTATTCTATCCCCAACTCTACGAAATCAACGAATCACGTTTTGTGTAACGATCGAATTTCGTAGAGTAGGGGGTTAGAATAGCGAACGCTCGTTTGGTTTGAATGCACTTTACGAAATCAACGAATTTTGCCGAATTACGTTTTGTGTAACAAACGAATTTCGTATAGTGGGGATAGAGTGTGCATTCGATCGTTTGGTATAAACCCACCTTAAATAATAGGAACAGGTATGTAATAGGCTAATGATATCAAATGAAGGTAAAAATGTGTATACGTTTCTTTATAGTCGATATTTGCGCTTTTCAAGTCTCAACAACAGTCCACATAAGCCCAAAAACTAAGTTAAACTCATTTACGCTGAAGTAGATCGTATACTTAACCAAAACCTAGTTTAAACGTTTAAAGTTACAACATTAGCTTAAGCCGAGTTAGTATCGCCAAAATGTACGACCACATATAAAATTCAGAGGCGTGAGATGAAATTCACCCGCATGCAGTGGTAAGCTTTAACATAAACTAGGATTTAAAGAACTATTTCTAGAACCTTATTCAAGGAGACTTGACAATATTTTATTCCTTTAAACACGCTTTTATAAGCAATTATCATTGTCATCGTCATCATCATATCAGCCGGAAGACACTGCTGAACATAATAAAGAGTGGTTCGGTATAAAAGAAGCAGTGTATGATATGGTATATTTTTAAACTGTCCGGTTTTTTTAAACAGGGCATATTTTTTAAAATCCTTATAAACAAAAAGATCATATTCTCTAAAACGCAACCTATAATAGTGCAGTGTATACCAAATGAAATTTGGCAAATAATGTTGTTCAAAAAGTCAAAAGTTGCTATAATGAACACCTAAATACACACAAGCTTGTTTGATTTAATTATGGTTATACTAGCAGTTACCCGCGGCTTCGCCCGCGTACTAATATCTATTCACTGCGTGTTAATGTTTTCCCGCGATTATCTCGCGTTTGCCTTAACCGATTGAAGTGTGGCGGATGGAGCTTTTACCCGCGGTTCGGCCACGTTCTATCAATTTTTATCACGGTCGTTTTAAACTTAAGGCCTAAATTCAAGATGGCGAACTTTTCTTGCAATTTTGATTTCAAATTCCATATGAAGAACTTTATTATCTCTAGGACCAGGGGTTTAGGCTGTGCGTGGATCTTTGTCAGGGAGCTTCTTCTTTTATATATATACTCGTAGATAGATAGATGATCAAAAAACCTTAAACATACCTTTACTCGATTACTTTAAAGAATACTCTTGCGAAGTTTCGGATAAAATAGTTCAACTAATCTTATTTCGCCATACAAATTTTGGACCCCCATTTCAACCCCTTAGAAGGTGAATTTTGAAAAATCCTTTCTTAGTGCTCGTCTATACCATAAAAGGAACCTACGTGCCAAATTTGGAGTGTCGAGGACCAGGGGTTTAGGCTGTGCGTGCATCTTTGTCATGGAGCTTCTTCTTTTATATATATAGATTTTTATTTTAAACTTAAGTGTATAAGGATTACTAAAAAATAAGTATTGCATAATCAAAACCGATCAGTTTGAAAACTTTGAAAAGATACCATATCATACACTGCTACTTTTTAACAGGACCACTTCTTAATAGTCCTCTTCTCCCAAAGATCGTAACAATTACCGGACCAGCGTCACCCGCATCTAGCGGTATCCTGCGACCTTCTCCAGGTCATCAGTCTACCTTGTCTACCCACGCTGCGCCTTCCGGTACGTGGCTGCCACTTGAAAACCTTTCCGCCCCAACGGCCATCGCTTCTGAGTGAGTATATATATGAAATGAAATCTTGAAATCTTAATTTGACCCACTTCCCGATTCGATTAGGATGAAATTTTGCACACGCTCTGAGTTCTGATGACAATACATGACTAGCTAAGAAACGCCATTACAAATCCAATATGGCGGCCTCCTCAAGATGGCGGACTGGCTGTTTGAAATCCACCCTCATGATATGGGTGTCAAATGAAAGGGTTTGCTATCGGGAATACCAAGAAAGCATTTAGTTTTTTACTATTAAATTATTTTCCCAAAAATGCTCTCGCAGTTTATCTAGAACTTTCTGTTGCAAACTTACTTTGCAGCTGTGGTTTAATTAATAAAAAAAATCTAAACGCATAAATCTTGTAACTTTGAGATGTTTTCCGCCACCAGACTGAACTCAGGAGGGTTAGCACAGGATTAGTGCGACAATATGTTGCCGCGAGATAGAATATCCATCCCTCTTTTATTCATATAGTTAGTAAAAGATGGAAAATCTATCTCGCGGCGACATACTGACATACCAATCACGTGCTAAGCATACTGGTGCAGCTGAACTAAACTGAAATGTATTATGTAGCTTCAAAGGCTCATACATATTCTTGAATGCTTGTTTGCTTATACTTTTACACAGAGTTACATTACAGTGGCTGATCTGATTTTACGGATGGTTGGTCAGGCCACTTTGAGCGTCAACCAATCAAAGGAAATGGCTCGCCAACTTTGCCACCAGAGATGTCTTTGTCCAATATAAAACTTTTAAGCATTTTTAAATATTTTGATTTGTGTTTTTATTTTTTACCCAGTATACTGTATGAATTAAAAATAGGTATTGGATATCATATACCGAATGCAACAGATATATAGACACCGAAATCCCTTCCGAAAAGCTTTCGGTTTCCACCAGGAAACATCAGCTATGCCAAACTCTCTAGCTATACCAGAAAACCGAAAGGTTTTCGGATAGTTAGAAGGTCTAAGCATGCATTGCTTGCCCTTAGAGTATGGTCAAAGGCGCTTAGCCTTGTAAGAGATTGCATATACTCGAGATTATTAATTAACTGGTGGTTGCTAAGACTGAGTGGCCGAGCGGTACAGGCATTAGCCGCGAAAGCTGGGTACGTGGGTTCAATTCCCACCACGGACGTTGGTGATTTTGTTCTGATTTTCTTTAGTACCTACATGACATCCAACATTTATAGTTCAATACTATGTATAAAACATAGAGATGTAGCTGGAAAGACCAGGCAGAATAAGAAATAATATAAAAAAATTAACGTGTACCTACTGTAATCTGACATACAAGTAGAGAAATACAAAAAAAATCAGCAGCGAATCAAAATTGCAGTGTCACAGTCTATAGCTTTATATGGGTAACGAATACAGGTCTTCTATTGTGAAAGTTTAAATTAATCTGTAGTGTATGCATATATTATTATCGTCGACTGTTCAAAGTCCCACATGAACAGCGAATTATTAATTATGCCGTCAATTTCGGAACCGAAATTACCCCAAGAAATTGAAGCCCAAAATCGTAGTTTCCATGGACATTTCCTTTTAATCGAAATTCTGTGCACTTTGATGTATAACCGGATAACCTGCAAATACGAGGGTTTGAAATTCCCATACAATACATCAAAGCCAGCGGTTTCTCATTGCTTTGGTCCTTTTATACGTGGCGAAAATTAGTTACGATTTTCGATTACAAAGACTTTGAGAATTGCTTAGGAAGCCTTCGTAATATATTGGTTACAATAAGCTATTTTAACAAAGACTACCTGTTGCTCCTGCCGTGTGATGACGGCAGTAAGAATACATTTGTTACCACCCCAACTTCTCCCGCGGGTATCGTAGTAGCTGACTAAGGAATTGAAGTGTCACTGACCATTCTTTGATAGAAGATTTATGATGGGCAGCAGCGTCATCATAGTGGACACATTACGATCGCCAAGCCGCTTGCCCAGCGTGGTGATTATGGGCATTTACCTCCTAATGCGTTCATACGCATAGGCTAAGGAGTGGCCGTTGTCTAGCAGTGGACGGATATAGGCTGATGATGCAATATGATGTATGTGCAGTAGAGTTAGCATCAAATATATTGGAGCGGCCAGGCTGCTCAGAAAGATCTATGCAGGCTTCCATTAGCATAGCGTTGAAGTGTCTTTTCAGATATTTTTGATGGCAACTCTATAGATAAAAAATTAAGAGATGCTCCAGTTGTATGTAGTTGTAACCTATCCATATAGGCATTTGTTTTCTTTGTTTTCGCATCTTAAACATGTATTGTCTATTTGAATGGGCCACTACTAAATAGGTACAACAGGTGACTTACATAAGTTTTTTATCTAAACATGGCTTTTAAAGGTCACCAAATCATTATGAGATATACCCTCAACGGCATATATTTTCACCCATACCTCGATTGTTATTTGTAAACTATTTTCCCAAACCTAAAGGTTACATAAACGAAAATAATACTGCAGGCGATTAAGGGCAAGTAAAAGAAGAGATTTTCTAAACGTGGATTTACTATCCAAAAAGATTACAATTTAAATATGGTAACAGATAGGTGCGTCGGACGCGTGTGGTATCGGCGTCGCCGCTAAGGCTAATGGCCGGGTGGGGGTGCGCTCCCCGCGCGCGCGCCCACGCCCCGCGCAGCTACTTGTTGTCGTAGACATGCTGGGGGCCCGTTGGAAGAAGCTGATGGTTCGGTTGTGTTGGCTGTCTTCGAATCTTCTTCCAACTCATCGTGATAATCCGGGAGCGGGCACACTTTGTTCAGTGCCCGTCGTTCTATCCCTCTTATTGTTTTGAAGTCGCCTACCCTGGCAACTCCATCTTTTCCATAGTATAGTCGATGGGCTCGTGCAAGTTTCCATCTCATTGGTGGTAGGTTATCTTCCTTAAGCACTACCATAGCACCTTCCTTTAGTTCTTTGTAGGGATATCGCCATTTTGTCCTTTTCTGTAACTCCGACAGGTACTCAGTTTTCCATCTCTTCGCGAAGCTGTCACGCAGGGATTCGATCAGCTGATAGCGCGTCTTAATGCCCCTTCCGGCTTCGGCTGGTGGTGACGCCAGAGATGTCAGCGTACGCCCGATGAGGAAGTGCCCTGGTGAGAGAGGAGAAAGGTCGCTGGGGTTACAGGTAAGAGGAGTAAGGGGCCGGGAGGTAAGGACTGCTTCGACTTCTGCGCAAAGAGTACTTAACTCCTGGAACGTTAGACTTGAATTTCCTATTGTTCTTTTTAAATGATATTTTAAACATTTTACGTTAGACTCCCATAATCCACCGAAAGTGGGGGAGTAAGGGGGATTAAATACGAACTGAATGCGCTCGTCGGCCGTATAATTATAAATGGAACTCATGCCTGCCTTTAATGCCCTACCCAGTTCATTGTTTGCCCCCACGAAATTAGTACCGTTATCGCAATACATTTTACTTGGCCTACCTCTACGCGAAATAAATCTGCGAAGACAAGAGATAAACTCTTTAGCACTAAGATCGCTAACGAGTTCTAAGTGGACCGCCTTAGTGCAAAAACAAATAAATATGCAAACGTAGCATTTGCTAATTCGATTACCTCGCCCTATTTTACTTGAAATTGGAAATGGACCACAAAAATCTGTTCCTGTTATATCAAAGGGAAAATTAGGAGTGACCCGATTGGCCGGTAGGTGGCCCATTAGTGGCTCCATGGTCTTGGCTCTAAGACGAGTGCATATTACACATTGATGGTATATGCTTCGCGCCAACGTTCTCCCTCCTAAGGGCCAATACTGGTCTCTAAAGCTTGCAAGGAGTAATTGAGGCCCAGCATGCAATAAGCGTTGATGCTCGGCTCGCATCAATAGTTTTGTCAAGTGGTGTTTACCGTGTAGTAACACTGGGTGTTTTTTATCATAGCTATACTCCGTGTTATTGAGCCGACCACCAACTCTCAGCACACCGAGGTCGTCAAGGAATGGAGACAGCTGTAACATGTGAGACGAGGTTAGTTTTTTATTATTTTTTATTAGTTTAAGTTCTTCTTTAAATGACACGGATTGCGCCATTTTTATAAGGTAAGTTAAGGCTACACTAAGTTCGTTTTCTTTTAAGGGTCCAGTTGACCTATTAAGTTTATTTTTTATTTTACAGTTATTTATGAACCTGTGAACGTATGCAAATATTCTTTTCAGCTTTAATGAACTTGAATAATTTGTCATGTCAATAAAATTATTTGTTACATCATTTTCTTTTATTGTTGTATGTAAAACTTTTATTTCAGGTAAGGAGATCTCTGTGTTAGGAGTTTGCGGCCATCGAGATTTGTCAAGTTTCAGGAAAGCTGGACCCTCCCACCACAAAGATGACCCTAGAAGAAGGCTCGGAACTACTCCTCGCGACGCCAGGTCGGCGGGGTTTTTGTCCGTAGGTACATGACGCCATGCGTCTCTAGAGCTGAGTTCGCGAATTTCATTTACTCTATTGCATACAAACGTTTTAAGTATTTTAGGGGTTGTTTTTATCCAACCAAGTGCCACAGTCGAATCTGACCAAAATACCTTTTCATGAATGGAACAACGAAGAGCTTCGCTGATTTTAGCAACCAGCCGAGCGCCTAGTAAGGCTGCTGTCAACTCTAGCCTCGGTATTGTCTGAGCTTTAAGCGGCGAAACTCTTGTTTTGGCGCATAACAATCTTACTGATACGCAGTTAAGGTTGTCCGACGTGAGTACGTATACGCACGCGGCGTAAGCATCTTGAGACGCGTCTACAAAACAATGTATAGAACAAGTGACTGGATTTGCGCATTGAACATGTCTAGGCACCGAGACTGCGAGCAAAGTATGCAAATCATTATGTAGTTTTAACCACGTTTTTTTAATATCAACGGGCACTTCTTGATCCCAACTCAATTGGATTGACCACAATTTTTGAAGCAAAATTTTAAGCGTTATTGTGCAAGCACTTAAGAGCCCTAAAGGGTCGAATATTTTGCAGGTGTTAGACAAAATTGTTCTCTTTGTAATCATCTGTTCTTTAGGGATTGGTTCTATGGAGAAGCTAAGTTTGTCGGTATTTGGTGTCCATTGTACGCCTAGTACACTAGACTGCTTACTAAGGTTAAGAGTATCGGTTATAGCCGAATCCTTAAATATTTCGGGACAATTACTACGAAATTTATGAAGAGGAAAACATGCCGAACTAAGTGTATCTATAACGCCGTGAAGTACGTGTGATAAAGTTTCTTGACTATCAGCGCCGGTTAAGATATCATCCATATAACAATCCTTTTTTATAACCTCGGAAACTAACGGGTCCGGACATTCTAAAGCAAGCTGTAACAGACAACGAGTGCTTAAAAATGGCGCCGAAGCAGTACCGTAAGAGACCGTCTTTAATTTAAGTACTTGCAAGGGCTTAGAGTCATCATCACGCCACAATATTAACTGTAAGTTGCGTTGAGACTCGTGTATATGAATTTGACGATAGCATTTTTGTATGTCACCAGTAAAAACGTATTTATGTTCACGGAATCTGATAAGAATATTAAACAGATCGTCTTGCACGACTGGACCGATGTATTGTATATCGTTAAGGCTCTTGGAGGAAGAGCTTTTCATGCTAGCGTCAAAGACTACCCTTAATTTGGTACTTTCGCTACTTTCCCTCAAAACACAGTGATGCGCTAAATAGTAACCGAATTCAGGTTTATCAATTCGAGTTAAATGACCTAAAGACTCGTATTCATGTATAAAATCACTATATTGTTTTTTCAAGTTTGGGTTTTTATTTAATTTTTTCTCTAAGGTATAAAATCGCTTAGCGGCGCTTCGATATGAGTCACCTAGTGACGTTTCAGGTGTCTCCTTCAGTGGCATCTGAACAGAGAACCTGCCATCTGGTAGCCGGTAAGTGTGGGTTTTAAAGTGCTCCTCACAAAACTCCTCGTCAGCTGACAGGGGAGCCTTGGCTTCTGGAAGTTCTTCAAGGTTCCAGAACCGAGACAATTTTTCGCTTATTTCCTTGGTAAAGAAGCAATGCGGCCTCTGAGGGGGATTAAGACAAAGAGTAGGACTTAACCGGCCAGCTACAATCCAGCCGAGTTCCGTACATTGAAGAAGAGGTAAATTTTTCCCCAATCTAATTTTACCTGGGCATAATAATTCGTAAAATATTTCAGCACCAAGCAGCATATCAATATCGCCAACGTGATGAAAATTAGGATCAGCAAGCTGAATATTCTTAGGTATGTTTAGCTGAGCAAGATCCACTGCTAGGTTGGGCAACTGGTCTGTTATATCAGAAATCACGAAACAGTTTAAGTTTACTTCGAAACGATTGGATAAGGAGCCGACCGTTACGTCGCATTGATCGCTAACGTTAAGTTGAATATTCTTAATTCCCGATATGTTTAAAGAATCGGGTGTAGGGTTAACTAATCCAAGCTTATTCTGTAAATGTTCTGTAATAAAACAAGATTGGCTGCCGCCGTCCAAGACTGCGCGGACCACGTAATTTACGTTCGTATTGGGATTGGATACCCTCACTAAAGCGGTACCTAGCATAACTTGCCCGTCGGACCGGACGGTTAGAACCCTACGAGGCGGGTTGACTACTTCAAGGTCACTTGATGTCCCAGCCGTGGTAGGTGACGTAGCAGAGGAAGAGGGTGCATTATTTTCTTTATGTAGTAACGTATTATGTTTTTTATGACATAATCTACAGGCACCTAATTTACAATTATGCGCTTCATGCCCTCGTCGTAAACAGTTGGTGCACAGTTTTAACTTTAAGGTTTCACTCCACCGGTTTTCGAGAGGTAGCAATTTAAAAGATTCACATTCCATAATGCGATGACCTTGACTGCACATTGGGCACATTGGACCGCTCGGTTTAGAATTACTAGAAGTAAGGAAACTCTTTGAAAACTTATTTTGTGTAAATGTGCCTTTATGCTCATATTTAGATTGACTATCTTTAGGAATATGAGGTGCACCTTTTTCATGCCTATTGGCAATCGTAGTTTCCAAAATGTCAGCACGATTGCGAAGGAATTCGATGAATTCGGCCAGGAGCGGCAAGTCGGAGAGGTTATTTCGATGCTCCTCCCACTTACCGCCTGTGGTCGAATCCAATTTATTGGACACCATAAATATAATCAAGGCATCCCATTGATCGACCGGCTGTCCAAGTGTAGTCAAGGCTCGCAAGTTTTTGGTAACAAGGTCAATTAAGTATCGTAATGATTTATGTGATTCCCTAGTTAAGGGCTCAATTTTAAAGAGAGCCTTCAAGTGATTATTTATTAGAATTTTCTTGTTATTATATCTCTGACATAACAAATCCCACGCTACTTTATAATTTTGAGCAGAGAATTCCATTGACTTAATTACAAGTGCCGCGCTCCCTTCTAAAGAGGAGCGTAAATAGTGGAATTTGTTTATCTCGGGAATAGTTTCGTTGTTATGTATTAATGACTCGAATGTATCACGATATTCTAGCCACAAAAAATAATTGCCGTCAAATGTAGGTAATTTGATAACCGGTAATTTTATGTTTACGTTTTCCTGACGGGAGCAACTACTGTATGCACTTTGTTTATCCTCATTATTCGAAGGTCGTAATTTTAATAATGTTTGAGCACTGGCAATACCACTGTAAAATCGTTTTTCAGTTTTTTCCCTCTCGCGAAATTGATCGTCTACGTTAACGCACGATAGTTCTATTTGACTTTGACATTTTTCAAAATCACAGAATAATGCTTCTATTTTAACGATTCGCAAATTCAGTTCACTAAATTGAGCCTCAGAGATTTGGTCAACATTTAGCCTTTTTAACCCCTCGATAAACTGTTCAAATGAAGTAAGTCTGCCTCTTATCGAACCGCGCTGTTTAATGAAATCTTTTAACTTTAACTCCATTTCTAGCGGGTTTGTTTCTACTTCGTCCAGCGGAGATCCGCTATTTGACATTATGCAAGTATTTACGAGGGCTCAAGGTTAAAATAGGAAAATATGGACCATCCACAGAATAGGCAATAAACAAGATCTAGTAAAGGGCAATCAATAAACAAAGATAAGAAAACTGTGCATCAAACCAGGCAGGAGCTCCAGGTGCGCGGAGACGCCGCGCGAAAGTAGGTCAAGGCTCGCACGATCAGCTGGCGCGGAGTAGGTAGGTACCTACGGACACCGTCGCGCGACGCAGCGCAAGCGCAGCCAGCCCGCGGTGTTTATCCTGGAAATGTCGGCCCGAATCGAAATTAGTGTTATGTTCGCTTTAACGGGACCTTCGAGGGATTAAAGCTAACTGAAGAAGAAGAGCGTAATTAAATATTTAATTCTTTTAAAGTTAAAAGCGGCTTTAAATGAATTGCTTCTATGAAATAAATAAAATAAGTAAAGTTTGAGAAAACTAACGTTGAAGGGATGCTTCTTAACATAAAGCTTGAACAAAGGCGTGTTCAATAGACAAAGCACCGTTAGATTTTGCAAAAAAAGTAGTAGGTAGTTATAAATTTAAGCGGTGCAAGTGCAAAATTGCGATGCAATTACGTACTTAAATTATCCGTATGATTAGCACTAGCGGCAACAACAATTCGCATAAAAGTTTAAGTAATTTAATTTATTAATATTATGTTCCACTTTTATAAGTGAGATTAATTTTCTTTTATTCTAACATGCGCGTAGCGACAGCAACACAAGCCAAGTATGCGCAATAATTAAGGAAAATAGTTCTGTATAGTCAACTCTTAATTTTATGTAACTTTGAAACATTTACTTTCTATTATTTGGAATCAAATACACTTTGAACGGAAATCAAAATTTAAGGAATGCAGGAAAGCAAAGGAACAAATAGAATTGGGCACTCCCCTGTAAGTAACTCGCCGTGGAGACTGGAGACCCGCGCGGCCTGCGATCCCTTTGTTCCTTTGTTCGCGCTTCTAGAACGTTCTCGCTTCCTCGTTGCTCTGCATTCGCGCCAAGAAGGTACAGACTCGTTTAAGAAGTCTTCCACGGTCGCCACAAACTTTCAGGCGATTAAGGGCAAGTAAAAGAAGAGATTTTCTAAACGTGGATTTACTATCCAAAAAGATTACAATTTAAATATGGTAACAGATAGGTGCGTCGGACGCGTGTGGTATCGGCGTCGCCGCTAAGGCTAATGGCCGGGTGGGGGTGCGCTCCCCGCGCGCGCGCCCACGCCCCGCGCAGCTACTTGTTGTCGTAGACAAATACAAAACTAAAAAGACTTAACTACCAATACAGAGCTGCAGATATACGCTCTTATGGAAGCAATGAATCGTCGCCAAATAGGAAGGTCGGGTCCCTTGTAATTCTAAATCGAAAATATTTGAATAATGTTTTTAAATGGAATTATTAATAAAGGTTAAAATGGTTTGTAATATCACGTGCCAGTCTAATTTAAGAAAGGGTGCAAATGTTCGTATTTATGTACAATTAAAGACAAAATAAGGAGCATATAAAAAAGCTCAAAAATATGTCCCAGTGCTCTTCAATTCTGTGTAAAAAAAACATCGTAACATTTATAAGAGGATTATTTCGATGTATATTTTTGCACATGACTGTATGTGTCAATTCTATTGATCATATCATCATCCTATATCAGAGCACTGGTGGGCAACGGCCTCTCCTTAGTCTATGCCTTCACCGGGATTCAAATCTGGGACTTACAGCCTGGCAGGATCATCACCCACTCCCATAGGGAAGCGATCAAAAACATGCTCAGTTATTTTTGTGTCTTGAAATAATTTCTTAACCCCATCTTTACATGTATACATATTTTCATGTAGAAATTAGTGGACCCTGTCTACAAAACTGAAAGTTCCATGCTCGAATCTCGGCGAAGACATTCTTTGTATATTTTTTTATCACAAATATTTGTTCCTTGGTCATGGTTGTCAAAGTATTTCAGTATACTGTTTATGTTTCTATCTGTTATTTATTTATCGTCGCCTGGTACCCACATCACAAGCCTTAATTGAGCTTACTGTGGGACTAGGTCCATTTGTGTAAGATATCCCAAGATATTTACTAAATATCTCGATTAGTCGGCTGATTAGACCACTAAATTTTGAAGACTAGTTCCCCACATCGCAGAAACCATGGCAGTATCCAAAGCGGCCATATTTGATTAATATTATGCCTTATCGCGTTGCAATAAGAGTTATGAATAGTCAGTTAACTGTGTCAGTGTAATGTGATAAACGTTTGCCCAGTCCATTTACATTCGACCAAACACATGCCGTTTCTCATGCACAAAGACGAAGTTCGTGGACACAAGTCTCTTAGGAAAACATTCTGGGAATGCACGGGATAACTTCTACAACAACGTTGTGACGTACATGAAATGAAAATTAAATGAAATATTTATTTATTCAAAGAGGAACTTTAATTATTGTTACCATGCATATGGGTCCTGAGCTAGAAATCCTTGAGTTACAGGACCCAAAGGATTAACAACATAAAATGACAATTTTCTGTGTTAAAAATACTTTTTCTGAAATAAAACTATGGAAAAGGGATCGCCCTCAGATTACGAACCCTATAAAGTTTTCGAAACGTCAGAATGAAGTACAGTTCAATTAATAGACGCGAGTTTATCCATTTTCCATAGTTTTATTTCATGAGTAATCTTCGCGCTAACCGAAAAAAAATATATAGTACATTGTGCATCAAGGGAGGTAAGTACGGAATTACTAACGAGAGTGTTTTCAATGACTCGAGTTAGTATACTTAGTATTCCGCTTACCGACCGTGATGTATACAATGTTTTTCATCACACTTGCCGACAAAAAAAAAGTTTTAAGACAAAATATTATCAAATGACGTACTGACAAAAGTATCATAAAAAATATATTTCCTCTTAAAATAGACGGAAACCAGCAAATTTCATACACTTTTAACTTTGTAAGAAATCCGCTGTTAAAAATTTTAACTTTCCTCATGGGCCTATAGAGGTACAGTCACCATCATATAGATCTAAGTGGTCAAAGTGCTCATAAATATCTGAGAACGCCTATATTTTCATGGCATAGATTGCATGTTCAAATATTTTTGAGCGCCGTTGTCGTTCTTATAATATATATATTATGGCGGCTATACCCACAAGTAAAACGCATAATAATTCATAAAAAAGTCGTTTTGAGCGTACCTATGGTACAGTTGAGGAATTTAATTTCCTACCCATTTCGTACCTTGTCACAGTGACAATCAATATGAAAGCTGCTAGGACTGTCATATTATAGCTACTATGACAAGGTACGAAATGGGTAGGAAATTAAATTCCTCGACCGTACTTAAGAGTGCCCGTGGCGGAGAATTTCTCAGAATTAGTGTACAAACTATCATTTGATATCGCTTTCTTTACGAATATTCGCCAGTCCTTTCAGCGAGTATTCGTAAAGAAACCGGACCTAATCCCAACACGGACTAGCTTTTTGTAAAAGAGCTTACGCCTACAAAGGTACACGGGGACGGGACGGATTAGTAACGATAAATCGTGTCAGTACCGTTTGTTTATTCAGTAGTTTTTATGTAATGGAAATTCTTATACAGGGTGTTCATTTCGATTTGCGTTAAATTAGACAGGTTACTTAGGACATTAATAGAAGTTGTCTGGTATATCAGCTTTTGGAAATTTCGATAAAAAGGTTTTTTTTTTGTTTTCATACATAATAAATGAAATGGTAAGTGTGAGAGAACCTTAAGTATAAAATAAAAGTTAATCTCAGGTGACTGACGGCACATGTCAAAATAAGTAACATTATGTATAATGTAATAAAGGTTGCAATACACATGTTCAGTGATTAAACTTATTTTTTGAATAACTCAATAACAGTAAGAGTTAAAATACTAGTTTCATAAAGAAATTAATTATATTTGACCTAAACAAGCTTACCTTAAATTTATAGCATAATTATGAAGAAAAACACTCTGTACTAAATCGGCTTGATCATGTCAACTGAAAGACGTCCACTGCTGAACATAGGTCTCCCCTTAAGATAACAACAAATTAAGACCGGTCCTGCGCCACCCACATCCAGCGGACAGCTACCTTCGCCAGGTCATCAGTCCACGCTGTACTTTCCGGGACGAGGCCGCCACTCGAGAACCTTTCCGCCCCAACGGCCATCAGTTCTACGTGCAATTTGCACTGCCACTTCAATATAGCGACTGGGAGAGCTATTTCGATTACTTTGGTTTTACTGCGGATGACCTCTCCATTGTTCTTTGGGTGACTGAGCCTTCGTAAAGGGCTTGATAATGTGGACCAGCAGGCTTAGCACATGATTGGTGCGACAGTATGTCGCCGCGAGATAGATGTCCCGTCCTTCACTAGCTATATTAACAAAAGAGAGACGGATAGACTATCTCTCTAATACAGGTAAATTAAACCGTTTAATTACATTTTTATCACACTGGCTGTCTAAGCGCGCCATTGCTTACGTGCGTAGCGGGAGTAATAGAAACGTGAAATTCCCTAGGGAGCAATAGAAATGTCAGTACGTCATTTAATAATATTATGATTTAAAACTTTTTTTTGTCTGCAAGTGTGATGAAAAACATTGTATGCCGCGGTCGGTAAGCGGAATACTAACTCGAGTCATAAAAGCCCTCCTAACGGCGTCGGGCTTCTAACACTCTCGTTAGTGATTCCGTACGGTAAGATTGATGCACAATGTACTATTATAGTTATCCGTAACGTTACGTAACAGTTTTCCGTGTGATCGTACCTATAGCCGGAAAAAAGAGATAAATGCCGCGATAATGACGAACCATCACAAGCATGTAAGATTTAGGGCTCCGGACCTCAGGGTCGGAATATAATCAATAATCATCATTAACGGCTCTCACGTGCCGCATTTATTACTGGAGATTAGTGGTAGGGTTTCCTTTATGATATTGATTAGTGAGAGGTAAAGATATAGTATGTAGTCACAAAACTATTTATTCTAAGCAATACATTTAGTATTTTCCTAGCATAGCCTAACATAACCTGTAAATATAAATACATTGGGACATCTTACACAAATGGACCTAGTCCCAATGTAATCTCAATTGAGGCTTGTGATGTGGGTACCAAGCAACGATATATAATAGATAGATACATATAAATACTTAAATACATTGACAGCATGTATCAAAAATATTTGACCAAGGAACAACTATTTTTTATACATAAAATACACAAATAATGCCCTCGCCAGAATTTGAACCTCTAGCTTCGTAGGCAGCAGTGTTACTACCAACTAAGCTACGGAGGCTGAAAATATAATCTGTACAGTCTGTCATTTCTAAGAATGAACTTTTGACAGTTATTTACTAATTCTTATTATACACTGTTGTGTCAACAGTACTTTCGAATCCCATTCTAATCGCGGTTTGATAATATATTTACACAGGATTGCATAATAATCATGTTTTTTAACAATTTCCAAACGAAATCATTAAAACTATAGTTTGTCTAAGGTTTTACTCACTTGGGGCACAGAGAGAATCATCCTTACCCTAATGTTATTGATAAAAATGAGATGCATATAGCGATTTGTTCCAACTGTTACCAAAATTAATTTGACAGACTATAACGTCAGTTGTAATATGAATTAATGTAACCACCAAATGACGACTTTTCAGGACGGACAAAAAACGAAATGGACATTTAGAAAGTATGTTGTATCTTTTTAGTTAATTATCCTATTGAAAGGATGTTTATCTTGTTTGTTTTATTTTTGAGAAGTCTATTTGACAGTTACTAACTGCGACCACACTTATAGTTCAGGAAATGGCTGGTGCTTACGTTAAATATTTTCAAAAAAAATTGTAGATACATTAACAAATCAATGAAAATTATCAAAAGTGGATTTCGGAATTTAGTGTAACTCACAAATTGAAACCGAATTGCTTATAAGCCATACAATGCAGACGGCGCTTACAGCAGTGACGTTTATAAAAATATGGTGAGTACATTAGGAAAGACATGTTCTGTACTTACAAATTCGTACTTACGTTAAAATATTGTCTACGATTTTTGGAAACCTTTACATACGTTAATAAAAAACGTAGAAATCTAATAAAATGGCAAAGTTCTTGTAAACGTATTCGACATTTTTTTCTAGATATCAATATTTTATATATACCGTTCGATAGAGCAGGAAATTTGCAGTCGAACGGTATACTTAACTCAATTTCGTCATTTTGGTGGTTACATTAATTCATAATTATTACAATCGACGATAATTCAAATTATTGTTCTGATCGCTTAAAAATATCCAAACTAAACTATTAAGAACTTATCGTCAAAACACACAGGTCAAATTATTAATTTTACAAAATATTTTTATTTGTTTTTATTTTTTTCCCAGTAGTCACACTACTTAACACTATATAAATTATTAATGTTGGATGTCATAAATACCAAAGAAAAATAACCAAGATCATCAACGTCCGAGGTGGGGACCGAACCCTCGTGCTCAGCCTTCGCGGCTGATGCCCGCATCCCTCGGCAACTCCCCCACCTAGGACGTTGGTGATCTTGGTCGTTTTTTCTTTGGTATATGACATCCTATCTATTCAGCCCGTGTCCACCCACTGCTGGGTATAGGCCTCTTCTTTATTACGCCACTTTCCTCGGTCATGTGCTAATCGCATCCATTGCTTTGTTGCGGTTCGGCAGATGTCGTCGGACCAATAATAATAATTTTATGACATCCAATAATAATAATTTTTAAACGATTATATTTTTATGTGAAAGAGCTCATATTGTTAATTTTTTTGTGTTGTCTGTTTTTAAGCATCAATTCAGGTTTAGGCATCACCCGCAAATGCTGATGACGTGGGTTCAAAACCCACCTCCGGTGTTAAAAAACTTCGGTATTTTTTATTTGGTATCTAATATTCAAATTCAACTATTTTCCCTTGATAAACCCTTCATGTTTGAAGAACCCGCCACAAACATACAGATCTATTCTATCCGTAATACATCATGTGTTGTGTATGGACACAACACTTGAACAATTAGAGTTTGTTTGTTCACATGAAACTCTGTTAAATTGGGTAGAGATCTTGTCAAGGGAGGGGACAAAATATGTTTCACCAGCCACTGATTTCAGAGCCTCATATTTTCTTTTATTTATTAGGCTGGGTGTGCCTTAAGACAACAACAATGATTAAAAATATACAGTAACTAGTTTTTAGTAAAAATGTTATCCAAAACAAGCATGCACAGCAAAGACAAAATAAATATTAAAGCAAAAACTATCAAAACTATAAAATTATAAAAACTCATGGAATAATTTAATAACTTTTTTAATTGTTGTATCTATTTCTACGCTTAACATACATACGAGTAATACACATACAGGATTTAGCCTAGCCCTATGTGCAGGGCCTGCATGGAAGAGGAGGAAACAACAAAACATATTCTTCTAGAATGTAAACTGGTAGAGGTATACAGGAGTAGGCATTTAAGGACTCCAAACACACTACTGGGGGCATTCAGCAACCTAAAACACACACTGAGTTTCGTGGAGGAGCTTGGATGGTTGGAATAGGGCTACCTCGCTATCACGCAAAAAAGACACAATAGATGTCGAGTTGCGGAAAAGCCAAGTTTAACTAACTAACACATACAGGATGTCCCAAAACTACGGGACATGAAGGCAATGAACCTAAAATATTGACGATAAGGCAGAAGAAGATGTTATTTTGAGCTCCATGGATCTGTGGTCTGCCCGATCACAGAAAAAGTTGTGTGAATGACCGCGCACATAAAATTATTCTTATAGCTAATATAAATAGTTAATTAATTAAGATGCAAAAAATTAGCTTTAAATGATGATCTTTTAGGCTAAGTTTAAAGTATTATTTGTAATTTTAATTCTAAATTAAAATTGGTTAAAATCCTTCTAAATGGTAGGTAACTCTTTTCGGAGCAACTGATTTTGGTTTTTCTTTTGGATCTTTTTTTTTTGGATTTAATTTTTTAATATATGTTTATTTATTTTCAAAACTACAATTTATGTACATAGATTAATTTTGGATCCCAATTGAAATCCTAGTGTTCATAAAAACACATTATATATTATGTTATTACCAAAAGGATACGGTCGGTAAAAGCATCTTATAAAAAAACCTTCGTAAGCTAAATATCGTTAACATAAATTATGTTAAGAGCAGGGGCCCGTTTCTCGAACGCTTGTTACTAGTAATACAAGTGGAAGAGATTTTTACCACTATTAATTAGATAAGGACTTCCGCTTGTATTACAAATTACAAGCTTTCGAGAAATAGGCTCCTGATCGTAGGATTTTGTAATTTTATTCTGAATTCCCATTTCAGACTATCATAATTTTACTACTTCATTTACTTATGCCGATTTTAATTTCACGTTGCTCCCTGATTAACGGGTGGTACGTATACGAGTATAATAACCGACTTCGACCGATTTCTCCAAGAGCCGAGCTGTACGTTAATACGTTTGATAGAAAAAAATTGAAAATCGGTTCACGATTCTCGTTCTAATATACACAAAAAAAACAGTCGAATTGAGAATATCCTCCTTCTCCTTTCTCGAAGTCGGTTACAAATGTGATCAATATCCAAATATCGAATAGGTACGAGCGCGCATTAACACCCCATCGGCACCCTTTAGGCTGCGGTGTAAAGGCATGCCTTCTAAGGGGCATTACCGACTATCGGGTAAAGCGTGTCACACACTATGCAGATATGATAATATTTTATCTGCGTATAATAACTTAATGATCTGAGACTATCATACAGTACGCAAATACGATAATAAATATACGAGATGATACATTCAGTTTAAATGCTTCAAACTGAGTAGGCTTGATTTTTGGTGCGGATTGTTTATACAGGATGTTTTCGTGTTTATCTCTTCTATCTTCAGCTCGTCGGATGACAATTCTGATTTTGAATTTGATTTTCGTGTTCTATTGCAATGCACTAAAAGGCTAAGTTTTGGGATAGAACGTCATATAATGTTTAAAAAGAAAGGGGCGCGGGCGGATGGCTCATATCAATCTGCAGATAAAATACTATACCATATTTATATCGGCAGATATTATACGCAGATCAATTTATATACCGACATTATATCGAAAGATAACCGCAGATACTTCACGATAAAATTTAAGTTATCTGCGCTGTGTGTGTTAGTTCATTGAATTGTATAGGGAGCGAGGGGCCGCACATAGTGTGCCACTAAGAGGGATAGACATAGTCACTTACTACTAAGACGAAAGTGCCACACAGGCACTTAGTGACGTATTCAACGCATTTGTCTGGCACTTACATTTAGCATCTAATGCACACACACACAAAAAATAGTGGCACAGTGATAAGGACGGACGATTATCGTTCCTTTTCACTTCCACTAGTAAAAAGTTTCATAAGATCATCCCTTTCGTTCTTGCTATTATTATAACGTTGTCAAATCCATATTAATCCTACATTCATGATAGGGAGCGATATTGACAGATATGCATTCAGATATAGATATCTGATCGTATCTACTTAGTGTGTGATGGTCTTAAAGGTATACTATAGAGAATAGAGCACTCAGTCCCTTACCATGAGGTTGCAACTTGATGAAAACTTTGCGAAATTTACTTTTCTGCCCTCCGGCCTGCAAACAACACATTACCGACCGCTGCGCTAAACTACTGCCGGCTCCGTGGAGTAGAAAAATAGTACCTATACACACCTCGGCCGAATGGGAACGCCTCAGATCACATTCTCGTCGGACTCGGCTTCGCCGCGGCCTACAATTACACGTCATCCGAGACATTTCCCACTTAAACAGCCTTGGCATGTAATCTACTATTTCATTTATAATAACGAAGCGGCAGCTCATGGTAGGGCTACTGGATGCTTAGCCAAGTTGCCAATCGCTAACGCTTAGTAGCGTATCGTAGATTTCCCTCTCTGTCACTCATTCTTATTAGTGCGACAAAGACAATTAGCTGCCTTTCGTTTACGATTGACGATTAAGCGTTAGCGAAGTGTCAGTGGGTGGGAGACGCGTTCACAATTTAATGTATTGTTGCGTTATAATTTAAGGTTGCCAATTTGTCATTTTTAGGTATATTATGTTACCAACCATGACCTCACTAATGGCTCCAATGGAAGACCAGCGCTGGGCTGTGATTACATTACAGCCTCGCAATAAGCTGAATTGGAGTCAATTTTGTGGCACAATAGCTTACTTTTTATATTCATGTTTATTTTGTGTTTACTGTGTATATTATGTGTCACGAATAAATGTTTTTTCTTTGTTTCTTTTCTTTCGATTGGCAACTTGTCTTAGCACCCTGGTGTTAGTACACGAATATTCAAGAGAATAGAAAAACGAACAACGTACAAAATGTCCAACGTGAGCCTTAAGCAAGTCATGGCTTAATCCAAGTTTTTATTCAAATACTTCCTCGCATTAAGGAAAACATGTTTTTTCGGCTAAGGACACTTTTACAGATGTTTTTCTTTACTTTTGGCGTGTTTTGGAGTGTTTTGTGTTTAATAACGTTAATTACTTAAGTGTTTAAGTGTAAGTCATTACTTTATTGAAATAAATATAATGTAAGTGCACATTCAAAGTTTTATTAGAATTTATCAAAATAATAATGTATACATTTTCGTACATCAATATTTGGGGGAGGCCTATATTCAGACGTCTTTCGGCTGATATGATGATGATGATGATGATGATACAAGGTGTCCCAAAACTATGGGACATGAAGGGAACTTGCTTTAAATATGTAGATAGGGTATTATGCTTAAAGAAGAGCTTACGTATTTTTTTATTCACAGAATAAAAAAACATTTAGCTTGGTCTCAATATTTTTTTGTTGCAATATGAACAGACATTTTACGATGCTTTTTTTTAAAATACTATGTCACTTTAGAAGACTTATTTTATTTTAGTTATTCTTTCGATCAGAATCATAAAAATAGGGGTATTTTTTTCACTTACCGTGGGACTATGTCGATTTGTGTAAGATGTCCCAAGATTATTTATTTATTTAATAAAGTAGCTATCAACATTAGTACCTACGAAAAAAATATAACTAAGCATCCACTAACACCTAAAATAATATTAAATAATTATGTAGCATCTACTTTCAAAGTTCACTTCAACTTGAATCCTATCAATACTCCTTTGTTTACTTTATACGTAATTTCGGTTTCAACTTTTGAGGGCCTCAAATCAGCAGATAGTTTCACCACTTGAATTTTGAATAGCCCTTAAAGAAGTAAATTTAACTTCGTATTGGTGATGGTAAGAGAATAATCCTAATTGTCAGAAGGATTATTCTACATAGCCCCTATACGACAAAACTTTACAAGCGTACAATTCTACAAAATTGTCAACTTTTTGTATGGGAATTTTTACAATTTTGTAGAATTGTACGCTTGTAAAGTTTTGTGGTATAGGCCAATGGAAGTTGCACGCTGTACAAAATCGCTTGGCAAAACCGGTCCTAAAATTGAGTATCAATAATTTTAACATAAAATGTAAGCGAACTCAAGGTTGGTTTTATCACCAACTTTAACTTAAGTTGGTGATAAAACCAAGATTGTTTTCTAAGAGTGCGTGATTATGAAACGATAGAATAAAACGGGAAGGTTTGAGGTAATGAAAAATGTATTCTTACCGCCGTCTCTACACGGCGTAAGTTCGGGAAATATAATTTGACCGACTCTTATCTTACTTATGACCTTTTGTTTTGCATCATTTACAATAGAAAAGTGCTAGACTGCTGTGGCCTATAGGTACCACAAAACTTTACAAGCGTACCATTCTACAAAATTGTATAAATTCCCATACAAAAAGTTGTCAATTTTGTACAATTGTACGCTTGTAAAGTTTTGTGGTATAGGGGCCTGATTTTCTAGTAAGTATTAACACAAAACAAAAGGTCGTAAGTAAGATAACAGTCGGTCAAATAATATTTCCCGAACTATATTATTTATTTATCGAGTATTATTTTAAAACATGATGAAACCACAAGCGAATAGCCGTAGCTTAACCAACCGTTATTGTGCATCTCATACGTATATGCTTCGAGTCAGATGGCCGACTCGCTATAAATATGTTAGGTACCGGAGACTAGTAATAATGTAGATTGTCAACGATCAGGACCATAAATGCTGCCATGGTCAGATTGGTCACTTACATTATTAATATCTGTAGGTGTCTCTCAACATGTTATTAACTCGCGTAAAACATGTTTACCGGAAGGCATCATCTCATAATAATATACCTACATTTCACTAACATTTCGCATTTTATACATTAAAAATATATTTAAGAGATAATCATTCCGCATTCACAGATTTTCTAAAAATGACATGCCTCATCAGGGAATTCAACCTACTCAACTAGGAAAAAATAGAAACCTGTTTTTATGGTGTCAATCGAAAGTGTGCAATTGGAAAAAAATCTTCTCAAGTAACATAATAAATATGTCGTAGAAGGAATAGAGCAAAATGACTAAAAAAATGTTGATGTTGCAAGAAAATTACGTGATCATACCTCTAAAAATAGCGACTTGTTACACACAACAAAAAATAAGATAGAGTCTCTTTTTACCAAAACAGTCTAGTTGTCAACAATGAGGGTTTTCTGAATAGACGTTCACCAGGGCAACAGCACTGAGGCGTCAGGTCCCGAACTTGTCTAAATTTTCAGAGTCACTGTAGTTTCGTATTTAAATGTTTTGCTTGTTAATAAAATTATATAAAAAAATATAAATACCTTCTAGTTAGTTTTTCTTTGGGGCTAGATAATTGTGTTTCTTAGCGAGACCTTACGACTAAGTGTCGCCAACTAGTGGCATACGTTTTCGATAAAACCCTAATTTCCAGAGTACTTTGCCTTCATGTCCCATAATCTTGAGACACCCGGTAATATACCTAATATATATATGTTGTGTATTCTATTTACTGGTCTCTGGCACTACCTACAACCTAGCCTAGACCTTATCCAATGAAAGGTTAGAACGAAGGCTAACTCGATAGCAGATTGCGAGGGAATGGCGGATAAAATTAGACGAATACCTGGGTTCGTCTTACCTGCCATTATGTGAAAGTACGAGTAAGTTGTACTGTAGGTAGTTTTCCAATTTCGATAGGTACCTTTTTAATTCATTTTACTACTTAGAAAAAAACAGAATATCAATAAATATGTTAAGCCCATGTAGCATTGCTTGCTGGCATAGATATGTTATCTGTTATGAATACTTCTATAAAAAATGTTAAAAATAAAAATGATATTACATGATAATCATTTTATATTTTTATTAATTATATTGTATCGTATTACATTATAAAGGTAACGGAGATCCGACCCTTACCGAATTGTTCCTACAAAGCGTTCTCCCGGCAATTTTTTTTTTTATGCCGTGGGCAGAGACATTGTAGCGAGTTCGCCCAGAAGGCCCCTTGACTTGAAGGCTGACGGGTTATATGAACTGAAATAGATATCGATATACTTACATAAATAGGTGTCATCTATACGTAAGTACCTAAATTTTAACATACAAGTGAGTTATATTATATTTCATCCGCAAAGGAATGGTTCTCCGAGGACTGTTTTACGGAAGGACGAGTAGCAACAGCATTGATTTCGCGAGACTTAAAATTGGTACTCAATTAAAATTAAAATGTCACCCTTAGGGTCATTTCTTGTAATAATATTTGCCGAGACGACAATGGCGAAATAAAAACGCTTTAAAACGCCAAATATTCACCCAAAGCCTTCAGAAAAGTTTTAATACAAATCCCAAAGATAATCAGAGAACATACGCAGTCTTTTTTTCCCATAATTTGATCCCTTTCCGTATAATTGTCCATGAAAATATCCACCCTTTGCGGGAAAATGCCTTTTATCCGGGTTAAGCCGAAGGTGCCTACTCAAGATTATTCTGGCAGTTGCTTTACAAATAAAGGTCGATTTGTGTTCGTTAAAAGAGAAAGAATGGAAGCGTGTAGCGTCTGATACAGTTATAAAATAAATCAATGGTTGTGTATAAAGGGTCAAGTGGTCGAACCGGATAAGACAGTGGTCTCACCGCGAGCTACTAAGCTATGAACTATCGGCTATAAACACGAACACAAGATACGCACTCTGACTGTTAACACATCTTCATATGAATTCAAATTACTATGTTAAGGAACCAAATCTATACGCGTGATAGTTTTCCCATAAAGTGTACCACAAAAGTGGTCCGTTTGTGGGATAGTGTAGCCATTAGTGTTTTTATTAACCATATCTAAATATATTTTGGTTATTTCTTGCTTGAAAGATAAAAAGTTTATTTTTTGATTACTGCGACGTACTACACAAAAACAGTAGAAATTAAAAAGTAAAACTAATTTAAAAAACAATAAACTCTAACAAACTAACTCTTCACATCCCGCACCATTAATGTTTATCTGTTTGGCCTGTAGGTTGACTGGTAGAGAATGCCTTATGGCATTAAGTCCGCCTGTTGTATCTGTATTTTTTACTGTGCAATAAAGCTTAAATAAATATAATATATACATATATATAATATAATATAAGAAAAAAAACGTGACTTTTCGCACGAATCTGTCATTCTCACACATTTATTACTTACCCCCTTATTCATAAACGTCTGTTAACTTAACACGCCGCTAATAATTGTTTGTCCCTTTCGGTCTTAACAATGTGTCCATGAGAGCAAAATGGACAAACATTTATTAGCGGCTTGTTAAGTTAACAGACGTTTATGAATAAGGGGGTTAGTGCTTATGGTTTACGATAACAGAATGGCATCTTGGATCTTGGCTAGGCCTGCATGAAAAACTCAGACCGGTGATCATCTTCTGCTTGAAATAAATATATTTTTTTTACACGCAATAGTAATAAAATCATGAGACAATCTCACTAAATCGACGTAGTAACTTCTGAGGTTCAAAATGACAAGTATTTTGATACCACAGGTGACCCAAGAGCTGGTAACTACCTCGCCCAACAGATCAGCCTCGCGATCCAGCGGGGTAATGCTGCCAGCATCATTGGTACTCGTACCATGCCGCGGGGGCCGTTTTTAGATTTAGTTTAGTTGTATATTTTTATTTATAATATTATAGTTTTAATTTTGTATATTTTGTCAAATATATTGTTTTTTTTTATTATTTACAGTCTCAAGATCTTGTGATTGTTTTTGACTTTATTTTCAAAACTGTATACCTATAGTATGTACATAAATAAAATCTAACTAACCTAATCTATATCTAAGATTGGCCCTTGTGGCATTATACCGACGATGCTGGCAGCATTTTCTTGCTGTATCGCAATACTGATGCGTTGTGCGAGGAAGTCGCCAAGTCTTCGGTCCATTTTGATATTTAATTGGTACAAGTTAGCTTGTGTATTTTGTGTTAATAGCATGAATTCCAAGTAAAGGAAATTCAAACATCGGAACCAACAGAGTAAAGCGATTAACACCGAACAACTCGCAACTGCGCTCGCTTCCGGCGGCATCCCCGTTTAACAACTTTCGCGGGAGTATAGTTTCTCTCTATATGACGATAATGTGAACGAGAAGTTTTAGAGACACCAGGCTCCTATTTCACCATGGTGACTGGTGCGGTAATTGTAAATAAAACGCCTGGAATCGACTTAAAGGAGAAAAAAAAACAACCTCCTGTTTTTATGGAGCAATAAGAGCATGCACCTACAGAAATAATTCTTCGAAAGTAACATAATATCATTATCATCTCAAACGAAAGGAATCGGTTTTAAGTAAATTATTGATTGCTGTTTATACCATCTAATGAAGACGATTGAGAATAGACGAGGAATTATGTTGGGGCACCTGTTACGACATGACAATTATATTAAAATTGTAATTGAAGAGGGAAACCAAGACGAGCATTTTTGGACCAAGTGCAGGAGAAAATGAATGTAGTGTCGTATCAGGAGCTCAAAACATTAGCAAGATAACGAACGGAATGGCGTTTACTCCACCGACAAGATCCAGGCTCTCAAGTAGAAGAAGAAGTTTATACCTTTAAAAATAGCTACTTGTCATACAAAAACTACGAATGTAGTTTCACTTGCTATCAAAAATAAGTTACAGTCTCTTTTCACCAAAACAGGCAATAAAGAACATTATATTGACATCTAGTTCCTCCATACATTATTAACCTAAATGTGTCATGAAAACGATGCCTGTAAATAAGTCTAATTAAATATAGATTAGATACCTTAAATCAATCGTTCATCAACATAACATTACCTACATAAACCTTTCAAGATTCGGAAACTACGAAACACGTACAAAAGGACACAACGACTAAGAAAACATGTCTGACTTACGTCGTTTTACAAATGAGGACGTGTCTATTTGATTGTTTCACAGTAATTTATCACACGGACATAATAGCTAGTTTTGAGTATAGTTGTTTACAGGGGCAATAAATTATAGCGGGGAAATGACAAGGGCCCCGTCAGGATTGTTTTGGGTTAGGGACATTTATACCGATGGATGTATCGTCTCCTTTGGCTTTATGATATTGTTTACGTTATGATGATGTACGTAAACTATTTTTAGGGTTTCGTAGGAAACTGGGGACCGTTATAGTTTTGCCATGATGTCTGTCTGTCTGCAGCATAGCGCAGAGGCAGTTAATATACACAGTGTTCTTTTTGATTTCCGTTAAATTCGTCAGGTTACTTGGTAGGTTGATAGAAGCAACCTGGTGCATCACTTTTTTAAAAAATCGAAAAAAAAATCGTTTTCCAATTTTTTTTTCAATTTTTTTAAATTTATCCGGGAGAATCATAAAACCGTAGCATTTTCTAAGACCAATTGTTTCTAATTATGACATTTATGTGACATATGTAAAACGAAAAATTGGTAATATCAAACATACTTACGTTAGTAACCATCTTACGGTGAATTATTGTCAATGTAAACCTCTTTATGTAAGAAAAAACGAAAAAAAAAAGATGGTAAGAACGTTAAACACCGTGTTAACTGACAAACTTATTTTTATAATAACTCAAAAACCCTAATTGTTAAGACACTAGTTTCTTAGCGATAGTAGCTCGATTTAACCTGGAGAATCGTCCCTTAAAATTAACGGAAATCAAAAAAACACGGTGTAGAAATTAGAAATTTAGTAGGTACAGGTATACATATTGATCACGCTGAGAAAATGGTAGAAAAAAATGTTCCTCCCTTAGTTTTAACTTGGGGATGTTTTTTTTTTAATTTGCTGTTATCCTTTAGTGAGGGATATCGTTGAAAAGTCTTCTATAAACAATAAGGGTCCCAAAAGTAAGTTTTTTTAACTCCAAAATAAAAAATATGGTGCAAATAAAAAATAATATACTTTAAAATAAAATTATTTCGTTGTTGAATAACTACGGAAACCTGCCTAAAATATGGCCCGACATACTCTTAGCCGGTTTTTATTAAAGTAAAAATCCATCTAAATATACCGAGCTCAAATTTAGACATAAAAATTTACGATGCGAACGCGTTCCGTTTCTCGAATAAGCTGCGTGAGAAAATATGTTTTTGCTATTTTATGGAAATAACGTAGGACACTTAGTTATTTTTGAGTGGGTGGGATCCAGGATAAAGGAAACTCGGTTCCGGTCGGACGGAATTCAGTCAGGCGAATTTGGATAAACACCTACCTATACCGGGCGTTAGTGAAAAGAAAAAAAATATGGCTGACTTTACATAGCATTTGACGTCTTTGACACATATCGTGAATCACGTCCGCAGATACATTTTTACGTTGAAACTAATAAATAGCAATAATTTAAACTAAAAGTGTATGTGAACTCAAAGTTTAAGATTTTAATATATATTGATTTAAACTTTCACGATTATTATTCATTTTAACGACTAACGGGTAACTTAAACGTAAGTTTACGCTATTAAGGGTTGATTTTTCAATCGCCAAATAAACCTATCCATTAGTTAAAATTATCACAATCCTTTTCTAAAATTATCAGTCAAAAAAGGATAGGGCTAACATTTATTTGACAGGTACTGTTAACTGGGGATTGAAAAATCAGCCCTAAGACTTGTTTTGTCGTTAAAATTTAAGATTTTAAGTTGGTGATGATGATAAGACCAAGATTGTGTTCTGAAAGTTCGTGATTACCTACCTATGAAATATTGCAGTTTTTAGGTTCGTTTACTTTTTTTCGACGCAAGGACTTCATACTTTTCCATTTTATCTTGATAGATTTAAGTATTTGCGGTGACAACTTTTTCGCGTACGCAATTTTTTTATTCTATGTTGTTTTCCATTAATAATATTTCATTTAACGCCACATGTGTCTGACAGCGTCTATTGATTTTTTAATGGCACTACTTTGTACTAAAGATCTAACATTAACTTTAATTAAAACTGACATGACTTTGGCAACTTTTCCCTTTATCTGGCCTGGGTCTAGCTGCCAAGATAACTTTAAACCGAGACCTAATAATTTTAAAGTTTTAGGTTTGCCACCTCTGTCTAACTTTGAGATTTAAATTATTTGTGTTCATTCGTCTCAAGTCTGTGTGAGTCTACAACTTTAACTTATGTTTAACATAGGTAAGGTTTAACATGGCCGTGTGGTGACGGCAGGAAGAATACATTTGTCACCACCCCAACTCCTGCGGGTGTCGGAAGAGTCGACTAAGGGATTGAAGTGTCACTGACCATTGTTTGATAAAAGATTGATCATGGGCAGCAGTGTCATAATCGCGGACACATTACTGCGATCACCAATCCGCTTTCCCAGCGTGGCGATTACCTACCTATGGGCATTTACCTCGTAATGCGTTTATACGAATAGTTAATAGGAGTGGCCTACGTTCAGCAGTGACGTGGTATAGGCTGATGATGATGAAGGTTTATCATAGGAGTCTGTACTCCTATGATAAACCTTTGACTGTTCAAAGCCAAATTAAGGTGTACCTATTAAAAATGCTACGTAATACAAATGGTAGTTTTTTTGTTATTTTGGAGCGGTTATCTCCGAAACTATTGACTTTAGAAATACTTATTTATTATACAAGGGGGCAAAGTTGTTGTTTAACAGTCGTGCCAATATTGAGCTAGCGAAAGATTCCGAAATTGAGCCATGAGTGTAGGGAGTGGTTCAAAAACTGAAATCTTGAGCATTGCGAAGGCCTCAAGGCACGAGAGTTGAACAAACTTTGCCGCCAAGTGTAATACAACTTTTTTCCCCTCACTATCGCGAGGAAATATGATCACAAATCTCACCCAAATGTAAATTAACTTAAAAAACCATTTAAAACTTAATGTCGAAACGTGTCGTAGTATGGTAGGTACTATGGTATACGTATGGTACTTAAACATAGCCAATGGGCTAAATTAATGGCTCACATAGTCACCAATGAGCATTGACCAATTTCACATGTGAGCTCCGATTTTAGCTCAAATTAAAGGATAAAAGAGCGCTTTGCGAGCTAGTGCGGGAAAAAAATCTTTCTTTTGGGACCCTTATTCGTTTTTGAAAGACCTATTCAACCACACTACAAGATTACACCAAAATAAAATAAAAAAAAATACTACTAGGGGAGGTACCCGAAAAACCCCTCCCCTTTGGACCTTCACATACACCGGTTGAAAAAGACCCGCATCCAGCATCTCCCATTAATTTCCTGGTCGTTTGTTCATCTGCTCTGCTTGTAATGTCGTCAGCCTCCGTAGCCTAGTTGATAATGACCCTGCCTACGAAGCTGGAGGTTCGTAGGCAGGACGACATTATTTGTGTATGTATTAATGACCAATATTTGTTCCTTGGTAATGGCTGTCTGTGTTTAAGTATCTATATTTATCTACCTATTACACTAAAGATCTCAATGGGTCACAGTGTATCCGCAAGGGTCCAATAAGATCTATCTATTAAATATATTGTCGCCTGGTAACATCAATTCACAAGCCTTGATTGAGCTTACCGTGGGACTAGGTCAATTTGTGTGTGATGTCCCAAGATATTTCATTACATTATTTATTTATTATTAAAAAAAATGTGGCCTGCTCATTGCCAGGATGCTTAGCCAAGTTACCAATCGCTAACGCTTAATCGTCAATCTTAAACAAAAGGCAGCTAACTGTCTTTGTCGAACTAATATGAAAGAGTGACAGAGAGGGAAAACTACGATACGCTATCAAGCGCTAGCGATTGGCAACTTGGCTAAGCATCCTGTTCAGCTTGCTAATCAGGAGGGCTATGTCAGTGACTAACATGAAAGTAACAAATGTTTTTCATGAAGATATTTTACATATTATTTACTTGAAATGCGTGTCATTGTGCAATAACAGTATTTCACCCTTACTGCTTCGTAATGCAGCTAGCAAATTATGTAAAACATACGAGACATTAAAAATTGTAACAGGATTTTCAGCATTACGCTGAAAATGGGCCCGTATTTATTCTACCCTCGTTATTTCACCTTTATTTGAATTTAAAACATACGTGTGGTAAAAAAAGTTTACGTAATGAGGTAAGGTTAGACACCCTTACTATTTGAAATCGTAAAATACTGAAATAAAACTATAAAACGGATAAACTCGCGTATATTAACTAACTTTCACTTCATTCCGACGTTTCGAACACTTTGCAGGGTTCGTGGACTGCGGATCTACTGCGTAAAATACTGGTTTGGTAAAAGCCTATGACTTCAAAAAAGGGGGAGGTTCTCAATTCAAATAAATTTTATTTGTGTATATGTAGATATCGAGTAGTTATGAGAGAAGATTGACGATAGCCAGCAGCATCATCATAGTGGGCACACTACTGCGATCGCCAACCTGCTTGCCAAGCGTGGCGATTACGGGCATTTACCTCCTTATGCGTCTATACGAATAGGCTTTGACGTTGTCCGGCATTGGACTAACATACTGATGATGTGATATAAAAATTGGATTTACAGAACACGTTGAAATAAAAAAATTTAGGTGTTTACAGAAATATGCATGTGCAATGATAGACAGTAGTATTTTTTTTTTAATAAATAAATAAAAATTTTGGACATCTTTACACAAATCGACCTAGTCCCACGGTAAGCTCAATTAAGGCTTGTGATGTGGGTACCAAGCGACGATATATATAATAGATACTTAAATACATAGACAGCCACGACCAAGGAACAAATATTTTTGATAAATAAATACACAAATAATGCCCTCGCCGGGATTCGAAACCGGAACCTCCGTAGGCAGGGTCACTACCAACTAGGCTACGGAGGCTGAATTCAATGTTAAGTGTGGACAATAACATTTCACACATTATTCATTGGTCCTACAGCGTTCGCGAAAACAGGTGTCTTTCCTGTGGGCACAAGGGACATAAGTAGTTAAGAATTACCTACGTTTTGACCACATCATTTTTAGAACCAGGAGCCACCTCGCCTTGTAGTCGTCCTACAAGAATATTAGGGTTCTAGAGCAAACTTTCATACCTATGTCCACAGGAAAAATTTGTAATCTAACTCATACAAAAAAATATGTATGACCTACTTATAGTATACGAATGCAATTTGTTCCTTGAAATCATAATGACTATGAACCGATTGGCCGAGGTGTCTACGCATCGGGTGCGCCAAAGTATTTATAAAATTGCAACTTAATTATTGGAACTCCGAAAATGTTTCTTATAAAATTTAACATCATAATGATCGGTATTTAGAAGTAATCTTTTTTCATAATTATCATTACTTAGAATTATTTATGTTCATAATGTCGTTTTTCATACACATTTTTAGTGCTATTTTTTATGTTTATATAATTTTTCACTATACTTATTTTATGCTATATACTCTAATGTTATATTTATTTTTATCTGTACTGGTTTTAAGTATGAATTATTTTTGTATAATTAAATATAAATCGTACTATTACTGGAAATACTAGCTACCTGCACAAATCAGGTTGGCAGAGAACTGTACTAAACGGGTTCCCTCTATCTCGAATAGCTTTTTTTGTCCGAAACGCTTAGGACATAAGTAACAGACTTGGCATAATCTTAATGAGGCAGAAACATCACTTGGCGTAAATAACAATATTTCGAACATTATTTTGTCCGAAACAATCTTGGCATATCATTATTTACGCCGAGGGTTATAAGACAGAAATTAGATTTGCATTTTTTTTTGGGCATTTAGCCACATGTTCGAAACTTGCATTTATCGTCAGGCAGAACTTGTTGTGAGGGTGAAAATTTCTGCAGTGAGCGAGCGAAGCGAGCGAACAAAACCTTCCGGGGCAGATCCGACTCGGATAGGTTGGGTTAGAAGACTAGTCTAGACTAGTAGTTAGTCTTCGAGGTTATTTTTTTTAGCAACCTAGAAAGTACTCAGCTTAGTAACACAGTAAGTAACGTACAGAATATTACTACTACATCGATTATATTGAGAGGTTGTAATTATTCCTTCTCTGTTATGCTAAAACAAACTATGCCGATACTTTTTATGCACATCCAGATTATGCCTCATCATAAATAGGAGCATCGAAATTATGCTCGAATAATATTCGAACAACTCGAAATCTGCCGCAACGAAATATGCTAAAGTTGAGTATGCCATAACAGTTTCTGCACAAAGCCCATTATGAATACATAGTTTATGTCATATAGAATTATTCATAAAAGAATTATGCCACAACAGGGTGAACCTAATGGGAAAATGTTTATAAATAAACAATTTATTTCAAATAACTTTATGAGTATAGATTAATCTACTTGACGACTTTAGGAGGATAAAATTTCGAAATAAAAATCGTTATGAACATTGTAGGTAGAAGTATAATTTTTTTGTAAGAAAAAAAGTATGAGATACAATTTTCGGAGTAATGATGATTATGAGTAAAAACGGTATTAGTAAAAATATTCGAAGAAAAAATTGTATAAGTGCCAATATGGACCCCTACGCATCAGCTGCGAAAGCGAAGGATGTGGGTTCGTATCCCAGCTCGGACGTTAATGAACTTCATCTTATTCTTTGGTATAGACATCTCACATTTAATTATAATCTAAATCATTAAAATTATGAAAACTAAACTAAGTGACAATGGTAAGGGATGTCAGTTTTGAAACATTATTAAACTTGATCTGAAAGCAGAAAATATTTTATGAAATACATTTTAATGCTTACGTGTAATATGAACACTGGAATTAAATTATTGTAAACGTCTGTGTTAAAAATGAATGTTTAGTTACATATTTAAAATATAACAACTAACATAAATGTATAATAAATATTAATAAACATAGTACCTAGCCCAGAACAACTAACTAACGAAACGCAAAACAATCGAATTTAGGAATTGAAAAGCAAATCGCCGCTATAGTTGTTGTGGTTGTATTTTGGTAATTTTTTCCGCAACTCGACATCAAACGGGCCTATTTTGCGTAGTCCCAACGCTGGCCCAGTACATGGTTGGGGACTTCACATAGACCCTTGAATTTCTTCGCAAGTGTATGCAGGTTTCCGATGCAGGCCTCACGATGTTAAAGAACTTGTGAATATCAAATAATATTTTGTACATAAGTTTTTGAATAACTCATTAATACGAACCGGGGATCACACTCACGACCGCTGCACAACAGCTGTTCGTTTCATTTAAGTAAAGGTGCATGTAGACCAAACGAGCATTCGCTCATTCTATCCCCCACTCTACGAAATTCGTTCGCTACACAAAACGTGATTCGTCGAAATTCGTTGATTTCGTAGAGTGGGGGATAGAATAAGCGAATGCTCGTTTGGTCTAAATGCACCTTTAAGATATACTTATCCAACCTCGTATCTGTCACATTCACTTCATGGGAAAAACATCCGTATTTAGTGTGAGAGAAAGGTGATATTTCCATGAATTGATTACGGTACATTCGAGGTTGTGTAAGAGACACGATATCGGTCGTAGGTCGAAGGATTGGACAGTATCCACTCGATAACGTGACGCGACACTGCAATATGTCTCTCATATTCTATTTTATTCGCAAGTGAAAGTTATCTAACTATTTTAAAAACTTCGTGAATGCAGCAATGCTCTACAATAATAATTCATAATCATTTAACTTTCGACCTTATATAACATGAACGTCTAACACCAGCTCAAAAATGCCCCCAAAACAAGTGTTCAATTGTGCCAAAACGGGCAGGACATAGCGCTATTTTGAACACCGCACATATTTCGCCGCACATCTTTGTCTAACGTTTACAGTATAGGTATAACCTTGAATGAATTGATGAATCAAAACTTGAATGGACTAATCACAACTATTTTTGAATGGCGCTTTAAGTTTTTGTACGTTGATATCGAAATTAATTTCCGTGATGCATTGAAGAGTGGGTGATACTCGTCATCAATACAGGACAGTTTTACATGAGTCTACCGTAGCTTTTCTCTGGACTCTAGTTTGGTAAGTGACTGGAATATCCCCTAGTAACACATCAGCGGATAGATTCGATTGGAAACTGCCAAGACGAACGCGTTACATTTGACCCGACAGAGTGCCGACGAGTTCTGTGTTAGTGTTATTATTTCAGAGAAAACTGAAATAGTACCTTGTGTATTAAGGGTGGTAGATAAGAAATTGTGATAATTCTTGTACCGACTAATATAGGCTTATGATGTAATATGAGATGATAAATAATGCCTTCCGGTAAACAAGGTTTATCCGGTGTTGAGAGACATCGACATAATTATGTACAGGATTGTGTATTAAGGGCGGTAAATAAGAAATTCGTAATTCTTGTACCGCCCGTGGCACACACAATGTTTTTTATCACACCTGTGAGGCCAAAAAAGTAAATGGTCTAAATTATTTTTCAAAATCAGGGATGATTTAATTTTATCATTTTTATAACACGCCGCCGCCGCCTGCCCGCCTGCGTCGGTCGGCGGGCGCCGCGCTAGTGCGACGTAATGTTGTATGACAATCTTGATTGCCCTAGGGCGTAATGAAGCATCTACGGCGAGCATCGCCGCAGCGCATTGGCGCACTTACCGAACAGGTGTGAAGAAAAGACATTTGAGTTCGGCATAATACAACAGTGTGGTATTATAAATCAAAACTTAGCACCAAAACAACGGTTGACCGTTTGACTTCAACCGTTTTCTTATTATTTGTGTATTTATTTATCACAAATATTACCGTTACACATTACTGCGATGCGAAAGTTAGTCATATTATTAAGTATAGTGTGTAATTTAGAATACATTTGTCACCACCCCAACTCCTGCGGGTGTCGTAAGAGTCGACTAAGGGATTGAAGTGTCACTGACCATTATTTGATAAAAGATTGATGATGGGCAGCAGCGTCATCATAGTGGACACATTACTGCGATCGCGAATCCGTTTGCCCACCGTGGCGATTATGTGCCTTTACCTCCTAATGCGTTTATACGCATAGTTAATAGCCGAGGCCTACGTCCAGCAGTGGACTGAGAAAAGCTAATAATATAATGTGAAAGACAAAACCTGTATACATATTTGTGACCTCACCAAGGCCGCACAAAAGACAGCGTTCTTCGTTCACGTCATTAAGCCCCTCTTTAATTAGGGGCTCATTACGCGAAACGAGAAGCGTGACCCGTGTCACTAAGTTACTATTTTAAATGTAAATATCTGAAAGGATAGGGTTATCGGAGACAATATATGTCAGCCTCCGTAGCCTAGTTGGTAGCAGGAACCGGAACCGTTATCATATAAAAACCTTGAAATTGCCCAATATTTAAAAATGTTTTATACTTTTTATGTACTACTCAATATTTTATGAAATTTACAAATTCATGTTTTTAAATTACTTCAGGCTCAAGTGGGACTGGGCTGGCCACGTCCATCGCATGCATCCTGATAGGTGGGCTAGCATAGCCACAAAGTGCGTGCCGGTACAGCGACGCGGACGTGGCCCAGACGGAGATGGCGGGACGATATGGACTCGTTCCTAAACAACTGCCTAGCACAAAATCGGGAGTCATGGAGATCCAGGGAAGAGGCCTTTGCCCAGCAGTGGGACACCAATATAGGCTAGGAAAAAAAATAATTACTCCATTAACTTAGAATTTATAGGTATATACCGAAGAACGAAAAAAGAACCAGTTTTTTTTATGCAGAAAATACCGGTTCCGATCCCTGGTTGGTAGTGACCCTGCACAAAGTATGAACTATTCAACTCTTGCTTTCTTGTTTATTTATATTCCATTGGTTAATAATCAATATGACGATTGCTAAATGATACCTATATCAACTTTTTTCATGCAGTTTACTTCTGCGAAAAACTCAAAAAGTGGGGATTTTAAATATTATCGAACCGGGTTACTCACGTATTTAAGTCGATGATTGCTCGACATGTATCTAGCAGGACGCAAGCCCGCAGTACGCGTCGGGCTTTGGCCGAGGGTGCTCCGGGCGAGGGCCCTCTTAATAGGTCGAATCATGTCGAGCAATCATTGAATTAAAAACCCGCTTCGATAATATTTTAGTAGGTTTGAGTCTCACGTTACCTATAATTCTAAAAGTGGGGATTTGTTTATTTATATTATCGTAGTTCTGTCGACAAACTCTTTTTTCCTATGAATTTAGGAAAACAACTCCAAAAAAGGAGGAGATTCTAAATTCGACTGTTTATTTTTAATGTTTGTGTGTTACCCGATATCTCCGAGAATCGTGAACCGATTACATTTTTTTTTTGTAATCAAACGTGTATAACCCCGAGATGGTCCCGTTGGCACCAAGATGGGGTTTGATGATGGGATCTTGGAGAAATCGAGGGATCTCTTCAAATGTTATAGGTACATGTAGGTGCCTTTGGTAATTTTCATTCATTTAGTAGGATTTGATGATAGGAAACCAATGATGGAAACAAATCGGGGATCTTGGAGGAATCGGTTGAAGTCGGTTTTTTTAATTTTTAATTTGGTGAATATTTGTCACAACGATAAAGGCGTGTTCAGATATTTTTGAGCGCTCCGGATATTACGATATATCTGATGTCGACTGTACAGTCGGTTCCAAAGTCATGTATCCTTTTCTTCATCTTATCACAACAGAGTAAGGTGAAAATGTGGATACCTACATCTCTTTGTAACCGACCGTGGGGACCATGGGGTCGAAAAGTGCTCGAGTGCAGACCACGGTTAGGCAAACGCAGCGTAGGACGTCCACCCGCAAGATGGACAGACGACCTTATGAAGGTCACCGGGACATGCTGGATGCAGGTCGCATCTAACCGGTACATGTGGAGGTCCAGAGGGGAGGCCTATGTTCAGCAGTGGACGTCTTATGGCTGAGATGATGATGAATCGACCGTATATAATCCGCGACGTTACAGGAAATATCATATCCTCTATAATATCTCCGAGGAATGCTATCTCGGATACCGCTCACTAAGGAATGAAATCCAATCTGGTTAACGACGTAATATATAACTATTCGAGATATAATGACATGTGCGTAATTGATATACGTAATGAATAGCTTCAAAGACATTTATACGAATGGCCTAACAATATGTTGACGAAGTTTTTTCTAATTATTTTGTCTGGCGTATACCATTAGTCAGAATTCAAAGGGTAAATATACTTAAAACTTTGATTATTTCATAATCACGGTCTTCTAGAACACAGTTTTGGTTTAATTACCAACTTAAAACCTGGAGCAAAGACTGTCCATGCGCGGAAACGCTGCGAGCGTATTGGACACCTTTGCGTCGGGAACCAATCGGGGAGGTTTGGATGGGTAAGCTCCTTTTAAGGTTTTTTTTAGGTCTGATTTTAATTTAAGTTAATATTTAACATTACTTTTCCTAATTTATTTTTTAAGATGTAGTTTGTAGGTATTGCGAAAACACAAATAAAATTATTTATTAACTAAATATTTTGATTTGTACTTTTTATTTTTCCCCAATAGTCACACTACTTAATCTACATAAATTATAAATATTAGATGTCATATACCAAAGAATAAATGATAATCAGTTGGTACACGATTTTCAGACACAAAATATTTCAAGAATGTTATTTAATAATTAGTAGGTAAAAATGTTAACAGTCCTTGCATGGAATAAATTCATACCTAAGTGTGACTTTTTTACTACTATTATGCAACGGTTGAATAAAACACTACAAACGTGATTTCAGTGAGTTAGATAATATTTAATATTGAAGCGCCGAGAGCCGCAAGTGGAAATACAAAAGCGAAGCCTTTTAGTTTTAATTTTCCTTTAGAATTTGTAGCGGTATTAAAATAGTTCTATTTTATATGCAAAAAGTGGGTTTCGTTAATGTTTTATGAAGTGTTGATATTTTACCCGACCTTTAAAAATGTTAGGTGTTTCTAAATTTTGTCGGTTAGTTTTTACAACTGTGCCACGACCTGCGACCATATATAACATGGACGTCTAACGCCAGCTCAATAATGCCCCCAGAAACAATTGTCCAATTGTGCTAAAGGTGCGTTTAAACAAAAAGAGCATTCGCTGTTCTAGCGCCCGTTCTACGAAATCAACCAATCACGTTTTGTGTACCGATCGAATTTCGTAGAGTGGGAGGTTAGAACAGCGAATGCTCTTTTAGTTTAACCGCACCTTAAGATTTCAACAGGGCATAGCCAGTTTGGGCATTTGTCAGGGCATTTGTCAGCCTCCGTAGCCTAGTTGGTAGTGACCCTGCCTACGAAGCTGGAGGTTCCGGGTTCGAATCCCGGCGAGGGCATTCTTTGTGTATTTATTTATCACAAATGTTTGTTCCTTAGTCATGGCTGTGTATGTATCTAAGTATCTATACGTATCTATCTATTATATATATCGTCGCCTGGTACCCACAACACAAGCCTTAATTGAGCTTACCGTGGGACTATTAGATTGATGTGTTACTGTAAACCTTAATTGTGTAATAATTTTGTGTAAACTTTATTATTTAAGTTCTTGATAGCCTTTACACTGTCGCAATGGGAAACTGTAATGATAGTTGTATAATTTAAATAAATAAAATAAAAATAAAAAAAATAAAAAAAAATTGTGTAAGATGTCCCAAGATATTTATTTATTATTATTTATTTATTATAGCGTTTTTCTTAATACCGCGCATATTTTGGCGCAACATCTTTGACAAATGTTTATAGAATATAGCCAATCAAAACTTTGATGGACCAATCACAACCATTTTTAAACGGCGATTTAAGATTTTATAGGTTGAAATTCAAATTCGTTACCGTGATGCATTGAAGAGGGGGTGACATTTGTCAACTAAAATTCAGGACCGTTTTGATGAAAGAAAAAAAAAACAATCACTCCCATCCAATGTGTGCGTTGTACCATAATAAGTTACTTTTTACAAGATTAGAAAACATCAATTTATTTTTATAATTAAACAAATTGATATTGAAGTTACTTTTTTACAATGCGGATAATCCCACAATGTCGTAACAGATGTGCTTACCATAGAAAAAATCAACTACGAAAGACTCTGGTTGTCACGGGATTCGAACCCGCTGCCTCTGGATTGCCGGTCCAACGTGCTACCAATTACACCAGACGACCTTCCGTCGATCACAGCGAATTTTTCCAATGGTATTGTGAATCTAATCACTAGCGACATCTGTACGTAATGTTTCGAAGGTACTACAACCTTAGCCACACTCCTAAGACGTATGCATCACATAATCGTCTGCAAACTCGGCAACTCTACGCTGCGTTGAATTTGCTAGAGAGGGCGCTGTAATCAATACAAGATTAGAAAACATCAATTTATTTTTATAATTAAACAAATTGATATTGAAGTTACTTTTTTACAATGCGGATAATCCCACAATGTCGTAACAGATGTGCTTACCATAGAAAAAATCAACTACGAAAGACTCTGGTTGTCACGGGATTCGAACCCGCTGCCTCTGGATTGCCGGTCCAACGTGCTACCAATTACACCAGACGACCTTCCGTCGATCACAGCGAATTTTTCCAATGGTATTGTGAATCTAATCACTAGCGACATCTGTACGTAATGTTTCGAAGGTACTACAACCTTAGCCTTAGTTACTTTTTTCCAATTTTTAATGTAACACTTCGTCGTTGATTATACAAAAATACAAAATGCTTTATTTCAAATATTTACATAATCTTGTGTTACATTTATACAGAGCCCCACAATAGGCATAACCTGTCTCGTGGGGAAAAATTACGACTTGCTCATATTTATACATTAACGGCAAGTGGTAACAATGTTCAAACAGCATTGATGAGAAATCGACGGCCCCTACGTAAGTTGTCGTAAGTCGAAAATGGCAAGTTTACAGGAGAGCACTTTAAAGTTTTAAATGTGTATGGTGGTCACATAGTTCAACGGATCGCTTTGAAAATGGGCATAAACATTAATAAAGATACTGTCTTTATAATGATATAATTACTTTTTTGATATATTTCATATTTTTGCCGGAATTGCACTTACCACAGTATATGTCGGAGAAAAGAATCTAAAAATTGTGGTATGTATTACTAACTTCACTTTACGCTGGTGGTCATAAATGGTATTTTATCGTAAGTTATACATACCACGAGATACGTCGGAATTATGCGTGTAAGTTTTGTCGTATCTGTTATTTACTACATTATTTTTCGGAAACGTTATAAAACTTTTTGTTAGTTACTATATTATGCCATTTAACAAACAATTTAATAGGAATTTTATGGAACCCTGATGGAATATTTTGAGAAATTTAAGCAGGTGAATAGTTTTTTGTGTGTTTTATTTTGAAAAATAGATCAGGTACAGTATTTTAGTGTACATTTTTTGGAAAATGTCGTGTTGTGAGTTTGATGTAGCTTCACTGTTTGCAAGTATTGGAAACTATAAGGGTGTATCAACCTATTTCTGTATGTTATTGCCATGGTTACGGTCGCTTGAGTCACGCTGGTTTTATGCAAGATTTTGCTATTTGAACTATGGAAACATGCATTTTTCTGGTTTTGGTAAGTCCATTCCTTAATGGGCCACCTACAAACATGTACTACATGCATGTTTGCATAATTTAAGTGTCATAATTTTGCATAAAACCAGCGTGACTCAGGCAACCGTATCCATGGCAATAACAGAAAGAAAAAAGTGATTCACCCATAAAACGAACTAAAGATATTGTAGCTCGTAACGACCTACCTACTGTGTACATGAAATTCATCGAACATGTCTTTAATATGATCCTTGTTGGTCGAAAATGTCGAAATAAAATATTTTTGGATTTGAATTTGAATTTCCTGAATAGTTGCTATTTCGTTTGGCGAGGGGAGTATTATTCGCAGATTGAAGCAAAGAGTTCTCTTATAATGTTGTAGTCCTGGTACTGGTCAACATTTTCATGGAAAAATTTGAGCAGAGGGCATTCAAGAGTTGTCCGAATAGGCCGAGATGCTGGTTACGAAATGTGGATGACGTTTTGCTGTAATTCCTGATTTCTGGTGTTGGTAAGTGCGTTCCTTAATGGGCCACCTACAAACATGTACTACATGCATGTTTGTATAATTTAAGTGTCATAATTTTGCATAAAACCAGCGTGACTCAGGCGACCGTAACCATGGCAATAACTAACAGAAAAAGTTGATTCACCCATAAAACTAACTAAAAATATTGTAGCTCGTAACGACTTACCTACACTGTGTACATGAAATTCATTTCCTGAATAGTTGCTATTTCGATTGGCGAGAGGAAAAAGTTCTCTTATAATGTTGTAGTTCTGGTACTGGTCAACATTTTCATGGATAAATTTGAGCAGAGGGCATTCGAGAGTTGTCCGAATAGACCAAGATACTGGCTACGAAATGTGGATGACGTTTTTGCTATGATTCCTGATAGAGTTGTTGATGTGTTACTTATCGATCTTAATGAGATGCATCCTAGAATAAATTCCACATTTAAGAGAGAGGTGGATGGCACATCTCGTTTTCTTGATGGGTTAGTAATGCTAGGTCAGAATGATCGTATGTCACAAAAAGTCTATAGAAAACCCAACCTTTTCTCGCGGTCCTTTGATTCACAATACATGCGAAATGAGTTTATTCACATCACATCATTCGCCTATTTCAGTTCACTGCTGTACACAGCTTAGGTAACTCCTATTACCTCCTGTTATCAAAATTATTACAAATGTTGCAACATGTCAGATGAGACGAGACGTTGGAGAGCTTGGAGAGTAATATATAATAGATATGGTTGGTGACAAAGTAAGCGTACAAGGAGCTCAGGGACGTTTCGAAATCGCCACACAGTAGAGAGGGCACCAGTATTCTTGCCTCATATTAAAGGAGTGACAAACGAAATTGGACGCCTATTACACCGGAGGTTTAGCATTAAGACCATTTTGCGTCCTCATACCAATATGAGTATTTCTTGTGCTCTCCAAAGGACGGGAATTCACTGGCAGCTCGGGTGTTTATTAGATACCGTACGACTTCGGTAAGGAACGACATAATGAGTCTAGACTCGGAGCAAATATGGAGTGTCAAGGACAGGGAGATAGACAACTCGGTTGTGGTGGACGCATACGATGCAGGCGTTACATTTCTTAAACGTTTTGATAAAGCGAGGATGCTGGTACGGTAAAGATGCTACCTGCCACGGAAGATATACAGAGCGATTAAGATTAATTTCAATCGGGATGGGGGCTGGACAGAGCCAACGGCATGGAAGCCGGTAATCTCCGAGCTAATAATGATTGGTTACGTTGTGTTTGGTGACACAAACCTGCAGTCGGACATGACATCAGTACCGGCGCAAGACCACCATTTACCGAGTTTAACAGTTTAATTATAATTTTGTACACTTAGTACATAAAAACATTTTGAAATTATAATCATAGACCCATGTCTATGACAGATTAATGACTTCTCTCACAGTGCAAAGACAAAAAAAAATCTGTTAACAAAAATGCCTTCAGGTTCAACTACATCATAAATATGAGATCAGTATTAAGTGTTTTTCAACGTAATTATAATCATAAAAGGCTTTCATGATTGAAGTGATATGATTGTTTTGTCTTCGACACTATCACAAAAAATGCCGTTTTAAAACAGTGAATTCTGCATTTCTTTATCGTTTGGTTCAAAAGGAAGCGGAAATTATTGAAATATGCCAACATTATAATTGTAAAGTGTAGTAACTCTGTATTTGATCCGGCGCATACTGTCTTAAATATCACTTACAATAGAAATTTAAAAACAATTTCCGACGAAAAATGTCTTAAGTACACATACAACACAAAAAAATAAATAAAATCCAACGTAAATAGTAGTATGTTAAACTTAAGACAAAACACCGACCTTAAACTCCGAAGTAAGTTGTGGTAAGTGATAACATACTACAGTATTCACCGGTATTATTAAAAAAAATCAAAATCCATACTAATTAATTCGCACCTGATTTCTGAGTGAAATCCAACAGATTGCCAACTTTGCTTAGTGGTTTTAAATCGTTTTTATTTCTGAAGCATCTTTTATTTCATCTCGGACCACTTTTTCTTTTAACTCCAACGGCCGTTTTAAAAATTAATTTTGGTCTTGCAGGTAATTTGAGTTTGTTCCCGATGCAGTGTCTTACTTTTATCGAATAAAATGTATCGTTTATCCATTTTTGTCTCATCTAGTTGTTAGTTTTTGGTAAAAAATGATCACTCACGAAAAACCTCTGCTCCACCGCGTATAAGATCGTAACTGGCACTTACGCTGCGCGAGCGCGGGTGGCCGCCCCGTATTAACTGTCGTAAGTACACTTACTACAGTATACGACGGTGCTTTTTTAAAATACGATAGTTTTCGGGTGTCAAAAACCTATTTGTAATAGGTTTTTTTAATTTTTTCTTCGTGTAACGGAAACATTGCTAAAAGATATGATGTTTTATAAAATAAAAACAAAATCCCAAATTTCAACTTACGACAACTTACGTAGGGGCCGTCGATATAAAGGTTTGTACCCCGTAGTCTGATTTCATAATTACTTAGTATAGTTTGTAACTTTGCCGTTTGGTGGATGATCTCCATTAAATTCATCGATGCAGCATTAAGCTCGTTTGTACTGAGGGCATTCATTTTCATACAAATGAGAGTGAATGCACTTAATCGATTGAAAACATACAGTTAAGTACCTATTTTTCACATGACACTAACCAAAATTCATTTTAAAAGGTCGTATATGCTTCTAAATGTCTACTATATTCCGATCCTTTTGACTAAATTGTAAACTGCACAAACAGATATTGATCAGCAAACACAAAGCGAGTAGTTGAGTGAAAAATAATATGTTTTAAGATACTTATCTACAAACTACCGTCCTTACAAATACATAAAGTGTCATATTACACACTAAAAGGCCGTTTTGTGAACTCTTAGATATTATCTTATTGAGACTACTCCCTAATTGTGATTTATTGTTGTTACCCCCAATAATTGGCGAAAGTTGATGCGACTCAAATATTTTCAAATAATAACATGAAGTTGTTAGGTGGGATGTGGGTAATTGGAGGGAGGCTTGTTTGTTTGAACGGGAATAAAAATAGCAATATATGTAGGTAGTTAAGTAGGTAGATAAGCGAGTAGTATTACCTTGACTTGTTTCGTTAGAAAGGGGTTTTGTAGTTTGTACTACGTTCCGCCGTCAAACACATACCTACGTTGAAAACTGCCTTTTTGTGTACAGGTTTACAACTTTGTGTCTGTAAATGAACTCATTTTTGAAAAACGAAATTTGTATGTAGGTACTAGTGTTTAACCCTCCATCAGCGATCAGACTGCGGCCGTCATAATTATGGCTGCTCCAGGTATGCTTTTGCTTAAATATACCTATTGTTATTAAGAACATTCACATTTTGATACAATAGTTTGATAAATATGAAGAAGACTCTTCTGAAATAAGTATTACTTTGTAGAAGCAATTATATTGCAACAATAAGTTGGTCCAAGAACTTTTTTTTTTTTTTTTATACCACGTCGGTGGCAAACAAGCATACGGCCCGCCTGATGGAAAGCAGTCACCGTAGCCTATGGGCGCCTGCAACCTCAGGGTGTCACATGCGCGTTGCCGACCCAATAAAAATAACGTTAGCACAACAAAGTGGCTCCACTCCACCTGATCGTAAGTGAAAAGTAGAACCCAAATCGCGGCGGCAACGAACAGGAGACAATCAGTAAC